>PVJH01045737.1:0-12240 GCA_004026705.1 Nesogale talazaci
TCCCAGTGGGCCGCAGTCCCGCGCACAACCACTACGCCACCGGGGCTCAGCCCCTCTTACTAGTATTAAGCACATGATGAAACCACAAAGGATTATGGGGCAGAAAGAGCTGGGGGGCGGGGGTGGGGGTGGAGGAGGCTACGACTTTCAGATAGACCAGAGAGGCAACAGTTCTCTCTGAAAGTGATCTTGGACCCAGATCCAAATCAGGAAGAGTCAGCTGCAGCATCTGGAAAATGGTGCTCCAGGCAGAGGGAATGGGAGCGCCAAAGGTCAAGGTCTGGACAGACTCTATGTAGGCAAAGAAATAGTGGCATGAGGAGGAGAGGAAGGTACCAGGTGCCATCACAGAGGCAGCCGAGGCTTGGTATGAAAGTGCAACGGGAGGATTCGCAGCAAGCCTGGTTGCCAGGTTTGTCCTTGGGAGAGGTCATGGTAGCTTCTGTGGGAACTGGATGATGGGGGTGGGGTGGAGTGGGGGTGGGCGTTCAGGAAGGAAACTGGAGGGGAAGTTTCTGTCGGCCCCAGATCTGAGGGAACGGTGGCCCGGAGAAGAGTGGCAGCAGTGGAGATGGTCACGTGCAAAGTGATAGGACAGGCTGGTGCAGAGTAGAGTCCGATGGGCTATGAGGTGAAAGCCAGCCTCCGAGATACACATCATGGGTCAGGCAGGCTCAGTTGTACGGTGATAGCTATTAATTATGACAGTAAAGTCATAGAGAGACAGTAAAGTCCTGAGAAAGAGGAGAATAGAGTCAAGACACATCTCATGGTAGCATGCTCACCTCAGCCCCGCTTGGTTGCCCACGTGGAGTGAGAGAGAGTGGGGGGAAGGGAAGACATGGGGAGAGGATGAGAGAGAGAGAGGAGGGGGGGAATTATTTATTTATTTATTTATTTTGGTTTTGGAGCATCACTGCCCAAAAAAGAAGCTGGTGGTGGGAGTAGGAGGCCTATGGAGCTGGAATTGAACCTCCACCCCAGTGGGCCGCAGTTCCGCGCACAACCACTACGCCATCGGGGCTCAGCCAAATTTCTTTATTCTTACCAAACCTTATATATCCTTTGGAGATGTGCAAGGCCCCTAACTACAGCTAAGGACGTACGTCACCGGAAAGGGTTGTGCTAGAGATACAAACTATGGGAGAGGGCGGTATAGGGTCCCCGTGTGACAAGATCAAACCCCAGACTCCAGGATGTGTCAAAGCAGAATAGGCTAGCAGAGATTATTATTTTCTTTTAATTTTTTATTTTAGTAGAGATTATTAACTTGCTTCCCGGTGTTAACAGACTTCTGAGGAAGCGACCCCTCGTCCTCACAGCAGGGCGTCAGCCCTATCTTTTGTGGGACAGGCAAAGGCCTCTGATAGCTGGAGCCTTTATGGGGAATATCTCTAAGCCTTTGAGCTGACAAATGCTTACCAACATTTGCTTACTATTTTATAGGAGATATCATTGTGGAAAAGTCCTGTCTTCATCCCACAGTGGGCCCCAACTGTCTGGCCTGCCCCGCACCCTCAGCCTTCTCTCAGCTGGCGAGGGCCTGGCTTTGTTCAAGCATTCAGCCTTCCCCTTGCCCCAGAGAGGTGGCCTTTACCCTGTCCTGCCGAGTCTCACTGCCACCAAGTCGCTGCCCGCTGGTTCCAAGAGTGGAAGGCCCCGTCTTTCTCCCTCGGTGCAGCTGGTGGTTTGGGACCACTGCACCACCAGGGCTCCATCGACCTAGCGAGGAAGTACCTCCAACCCAAGCCATTCAGGGTACTCCCAGCCACTCCGCCTAGTGATTGGCTTAGTCTTGGAACTCTTAAGATAGACGAAGAGGAGAGGGTTTTTTTCTCCTCGATAAAGAGAGGTGGAGGAAACTCCCCTTTCCTGCCTTTGGACAGTGGCCGTGGCAGTTATATAATCTCCTGGCAACTCAAGAGCATTAAGAGTGAAGGGGTGGCGTCTAGTCTGTCAATCAGGTCACAGCCTGATGGCTGCCTCCTTATGCACACTGGGCTTCTCATGAGGGTTCTGGGAACTTCACCTCTCTCTCTGTTTCCCATTCCCGGTGATAAGCCACGCCGTTGGTAGCCAGAGCCCTGGAGATGCGTCCACTGCACTGGATCCACCAGACTGTGATCTGTGGCATCATGGTATGTGCTGAGTCTGAAGAGGAATTCATGCACTCATATCGGACTTACGGGCTAACATCAAACTGTGGACTTGATGTGGACTGGCCTGGGATGTTTTACTGATGCATAAATACTGCTTGATATAAAGCTCTATCTTACAGAGAGATGCGTGTCAGTGAATTTATTTCTCTAGTCATCCCGGACTAACAGTGTTGTGTGAGGACGTGAAGCTGGAGCTGCTGGAGCCAGCTTGTCATCCTGAGCCAAGAATGCTGCCACCCATGGGGCCAGAGCAGAAAGCTGGAAATACTGGAGTTATTAGTGACATCACTGGAGCCACCGTACACTCAACTTTAGGATAATAGATGTCCTCGTTGCTTACACTGCTTCTGGCTCTGCTTTCCACTCCTTCAGTAGCTGCACGCCCCTGCTAGAGCCTCCAAACAAGTCAAGAGAACCCAGAGCTTAGAGAGAAAGGCAGCAAAGATGACCAAGAAGAAGCAACCGACAGGGTGGGAGGAAAGTCAGTGCAGAGTGGTGTGCTGGAAGGCGAGAAGAAGCCAAGGAGGAGCGGTGTCAACTAGGTCAGACAGAGCTAGGGGATTGGGAAGGTCGGTGTGGGCCATGATGCAGGGGACCAGAGACCTTGGTGGGAACGTCTCGGTGGGGTGTGAAAGCAGGGCCGGGGCAGGGGGCGCGGGGGGGGGGGGGGGGGGGGGGGAGGGGGGGGGGGGGGGGGGGGGGGGGGGGGGGGGGGGGGCAGTGAGAGCAGAGGCGGGGCCTGGTGAGGAGGGAGGCCAGGAAGGCTGCGGCGTGCGGTGTGTCATCCCTTGGGAAGGCAGTGCTGGCTTCCAGATGGAGTCCAGGAAACACTCTCATCTTTGCAGGTCCTGCCACCGTGGTGCGGGGTGGAGGTGGGAGCCAGGGGGGAAGCTGCCAGGGACAGTGGCAAAGGGAAGAAGAGGAAGAGGCTGCCGGACACGTGTTGATGTTAAAAAGTCAGTCAATGGGAAGAGTGAAGAAGTGACTGGCACGGATTTCTAGATTCGGTACATGTGTACACCAAATAATAATAAGAAGAATAAACTCACTGAGACTGAGTTGATTCAGACTTATAGTGGCCCTCCCAGACAAGGTAGAACTGCTCGGGGAGTTTCTGACACTGTCAACTCTTTACGAGAGAAGGATATCTTGCCGTGTTCCAGCAGAGCGACTGGTGGTTTCAAACCGTCGACCTCGTGGATAGCAGCCCAGTGCAGATTCACGATGCGCCCAGAGCTTCTCCGGGCATGTGTGTGACTGTCTGATGGTGTTCTGTGTACTCACGTGGACCATGCCCTGCATGCCCTCTCAGAGCTCGTGGTCCTCCTCCAGGCCACCTGTGCCTGCACCCAGGAAATGCAACCTCCTCTCCCTCTCATGCATGCACACAGACGCAGCAGCAGAACCAGCGGCTGGGCCGTTTCTTCTTGCGCCACGGAATTCTCTGGTTTCCTTGCTGCAGGGCCCAGGGTAGCAGGCATGTGTCATGGGGGCAGGGTACGTGACGCTCACGGGTGAAAAGCACTCCTCTTCTGTCACCAGCAGACTGAGAGAGTGGTGAGAATTGTGGGGGACTGGAACAGGATTGGACCCTGAGAAGGCCACGCCCCAGCACCATTTGTTGCTCTGTGTCTTCATGCTGTTGTCACATAGCACCACCAAGGTAGCAGCTAAAAACAACAGAAGCGGGATTATGATGTTTTTTACAGTTCTGGAAGGGGGGAGTCCAAACTAGTCTTCCAGGGGTGGAATGCTGGTGCCAGCAAGATTCTGGGGGAAGGATTCTGCTCCCAGGCCTCCTCAGCTTCTAGAAGCCACTCACATTCCTTGACTTGTGGCCCCTTCCATCGCTGAAGACAGCAAGCAGTCCCTTTATCAGCACCTCTGCGTCTGTTTTTGCCTCGCTTCGGATCCTGGTCCTCCTGCACCTTTCTGTGACTGTGCTACAGCCCCGTGAGTAAGCCCGGGTCAACTCCAAATCCTTTGTCATGTTTGTAAAATTCCTTCTGCCAAAGGAGGACACACAGTCCCAGTTTCTTGGAAGTAGGATTCGGACATCTTAGAGGTGGGGGTAGGGAGTGGGGGAAGGGGGAAGCAATTAGTCTTCCTCCCTCCGGTGTGACATGCAGATGCAGAACCAGACCCTGTCAGGCCAGGTTTTCCAGTTCTTTTTTCCAGATAAACTCGAAATCCGGGTTTTTAGATGACTATGCAGAAAAGAAAGGGCACAGCGGGCCTCCCTGTCCCCTTGAGGAAAGCGGCACCTGCTCCCAGGAAGGAACGTGACTCTCAGCCTGACCAGGCCAACAGATCACTGACAAGGACAGGCCCCCCTGCCTGGACTAATGGCATAGACAGTAGGATGTGCACTGAACAGTTTGTCTGTTTTGGGGGGTGAGGGGGTGTTCTGGATTTTTGAATGTGCTGTGCAGTGGGGCCTATGAAATGACTCATCAGCTGCCTCAAGACCGTTTGGACCCAGGGTGACGCATGTGTACCCCAGAGGGGTTTCGATAGCTGATTTGAAGGCACTCCAGGGTGGTCTCGAACTCCCAACCTTGTTGTTGGCAGCTGGGGGTGTTCATCATTTGTCCTGCCCAGGGATGCCCTCGGTGGCCATTTTAGGTACCATCAAGTAAAACTTTGACTCACGATGACCCCACGTGATAGGGTAGGAGCACCCCATAGGTTTCTCTAAGGAAGGAACTTTCTTTGTAGGAGCAGAGTGCCTCATCTTTCTCCTGCAGACCCACCGGCTGGGTTCAAACCACCAGACTTTCAGTTAGCAGCTGAACGCTTAACCTTTGCAGACTAGCCCTCCTCCACCACCGCCACCCCCAAAAAAGAGCGTGGGTGCTGAGTCTCAGGTGGGCTTTCCTGGGTAGAAACAGCCCAGGGGGGTGAGGGAGGCAGGGGGGAAAGGAAGAGCTGATACCAAGGGCTCAAGTAGGAAGCAAATATTTTGAAAACGATGATGGCAGCAAATGTACAAATGTTCTTGACACGATGGATGGATGGATGCTTGGATTGTGATAAGAGTTATATGAGCCCCCCATAAAATGATTTAAAAATAAGAAGAAAGAAACAGCCAGGGAAGTGTTAGGTGTTTTCACTGCTGGTGAAGTGTGTGCTTGTGAGAGTGGGGGGGGGGCCTCAATTCCCCCAACACCCCACCTGTGATTTCCCTCAGAACAACTAGCTGGGCCCTCACCACATCACTGTAATAACCAGCCTCGGCTTGTGGGGACCACAGTAGCCTAAGTCTCCACCTCCTTCCCAGGAATCTTCTCACACAGGCATGGTCTGGCAGTGCCCACCGCCATGATGATTCCTGGTTTTATAGCGTTCTCATAGGATGGAGGTTAATGGTGTGGAGACCAAACAGAATGTTTCTAAGGGGAAACGTGTCCTCCCAGGCACCACCTTGCAATCTCTGACCCTGTAGAGCGCGGACTAACCTTCAGGAGCTTAAGTGACGCAGTGGTTCACTCGGTCAGAAGGCACGAGCTGCTGTAAAGAGGAGAGCCGTGGGCAGGAAGCAGTGGAGTAGTTCTAATCTGTCCGAAAGCACCGCTGTCAGTTGGAATGGACTCGAAGGCACTGGGTTTGGTTTGGGAGGGGGGGGGGTTACCCTAAAGTTAGTCCCATCCCGGGCATTCAAGATAGAAACCCAAACTACCACGGGGTGTGTTCTGGTTCAGAGTGACCCTATGGAACAGGGCAGAACTGCCCCGGTGGGTTTCCGAGACTGCAACTCCATCCAGGAGTAAAAGACCTCATCTTTCTTCTGCCCACTGGTTGGTCGTTCCGAGCAGCCCCATGCATAGCTCACTATGCCACCAGGGTTCTTAGCAGTTTAAACCCATCCAGACGCTCCGTGGCGGAAAGGCCTGGCGATCTACTCCCATAAGAGTCACAGGCAAGAGAACAGTTCTCCCCGTAGCACCCAGCAGGTCTGCAGGAAGCCAGGCATTCAGTAAGCACTTAGCAAAGACCTCCCATGTGCTAAGCACCACACCAGATAAAGCAGGCAGTCGTCCTTACCTTCTGAACATGTGCTAGCCAGTGAAATGGACCTAGACACAAATAGCTTACATGCATGTGAACAAAGTACTCCAGGAATCCAGGTAGCCACACTTGTCATGTGCGTACAACAAAAACAAAAACCAAACCGGCTCCTGTCCCATCCCAAGGGAGTCAGAGTGGCTCTGTGCTGCCCAGGGTCTAAAGCACGGGTTCTCAACCTGTAGGTTGTGACCCCTTTGGGGGTCGAATGATTCTTTCCCAGGAGTCCCTCGATTCATCACAGTAGCAAAATGATAGTGATGAAGTAGCCATGAAAATAATTTTATGGGGGTTGAGCCGCAGTGGCCTAAATGGTTGAGTGTGGGACTGGGGCCCATGGGCTTGGTGGTTCAAACCCAGCGGCAGCTCTCAGGAACAGCACTGGGTAGCTCCCATGACTACCAGAGGGCAGTGATGCCCTCCCCAAAAAAACAAAACCAAAAAAAATAATAATAATTTTTTGGTTGGGGGGGTCACAACTGTCTGAACTGGTTGAAAGGTGGGTTGAGAACCTCTGGTCTAAAGGGCTCCTTTTTTAGAAGCAGGTCGCCAGCTGTGCCTTGCACATGGCTTCAGGAGGCCTTGACGCTCCAACCTTTTGGCGAGCAGCCAATGTACCCAGGGTCTGCACCACCACACCGCACACACCACCCAAACTTGCTACCCAGGTTTAAGGATGGAGAACCTGGAGGTTATAGGAGATGACGATTTTCCCTCCAGGAAGCTCAGGCCTTTCACCGTATTCATTCTGCCTGAGGTAGGGTTGGGGGGGTGGGGGGCGCACAACTCTGGGTTCCTCCATCTCCCAGGGTTCCTTCCTTCCATAGAGACAGCACTCTACTTCCCAAATGAGTCTTGCTGAACCACCTTGTCCCTTTTCTTCTGAGGAAGTTGTCTTTTCCTCTCCACCGTCAGAGGTGGACTTTACCAGGAACACAGTCCTGATCTTATTTCACTGTATCCCTTCCCGGCTACACTGTTGCCCCTTGGGGTGATTGTATCTTTCTGTGTGCTACTGTCAGAGGGCCCAGGAGACCTCTGATGGGGTGTGGAGGAGAGGCAGGTAAAAACTAATCCTGGAGGGGAAGTTCTTAAGGAGTTGAGGGAGGGCAGCTGCCTTTGCTTCATTTCCTCAGTGGAGTAAGGCAGCCAGAGAATCCTAAGGGAAGCAAGAGAAAGCAGAACTCGCTTAGAACAGGCCCTGCTTGGGCAGGAATCGGAAATGAAATGTGGAAAGAGGGAGGACCTTGGCGCCAAGGTCGTTAAGACATGGGGCCCAGACCTTGCCCACCGCGCAGGGCCCTGACCAAAGCAGGCCAAACCCACTGCTGTAGAATGGAATCTCAGAGAGAAGAGTGTGAGAACTTCATCAGTGCACAACAGAGTCTTCGGTTTCTTTTTCTCTCTTCAGAGCCACCTGTCCTGACGATAACCCACAACGGTGTTGACGCTTCCAGGTCGGAATGGTTGTCTGCTACTTATTGATGAAGATGCCAAAATCCTGGCAAAACTTCGCGAGGCCCATGGTCACCACCACCCAGGACAGTCGGGATGTGAAAGGCGGTCAGGAGGGCGCCCGCCAGGGCCACCACGCCGGCAGGGAAGTGGGCAGGTAGCTGTGACCCCCGGCTCACTAATAGTGACGGCGCTGATGACGGCCGGCCGGTGACTGGGCGGCCAGCCGGCCCGCAGACCCCACAGATTCGCGGGGTCAGCCCTCGCGGACGGGCGGCAGTTCGGCTCTTCGGGAGAGGCTGGGGGTCCGCAGCACCATGGGGCTCAGGTTGTGCAGCTCCAGGTCGTTGGTCGCTCACGGCCATCGGCGAAGGCCAGGGGTCCAGACTGGGGACCCGCAGGCGGCGTGCAGCTGGAAGAGGGCCCCCAGGGCCCGAGGCGAGCGGGGCCCCGGCCTGCCGGAGCCGTCTGAGAGGTGGACGGGGGAGGATCCTGGCGACGGCTGGTCGAAGCCACCACGGCAGGACCGGCTCAATGCCATCCGGCCTAAGTCTGCACACCTGGACGTCCGGCGTCCTCATGACCAGGACGCGGGCGAGGAGCGCCCTGGTACGGCGCCCTGCGTCCCTGTTGTGGAACTCCGGAGGCTGGAGTGCCCGCTCCCAGCCTGGGGAAGCGCAGAGTTCAAGCCCAGGTGTCTAGTCCCAGGCCAAGTCCGGCAGGTGAGGGGGCTCGGCGTGGCGGGGGGGCGGGATCCTGCCGGAGCGCCACCCCTCGCGGCGGCCCACCTTTGGTCGGGGCGTGGCTCCGGGCCCCCCAGCCCCCCAGGGGGCGGGCCGAGCGCGCGGGCCCCGCCTCCGCGTATAAGAGCGGTGCGGCACTGCAGCTAGCGCAGTTCTCACCGAGACCCGTCACCCCGACTCCACGTGAGAAGCACCGCCCGGACTCACCATGGTGAGTGCGGCCTGGCCCGCAGCGCGCCGGGCCCCGACTTCCCCTCTCCCGCGAGGGACCTTCCCCTGCTCCCAGGACCCTCCAGTGGACATTCCCGGTCCCGAAGAAGTGCGAGGGGTTTTGCCTCACCGCCCCCCCCCCCACTCCCGCGCCCCATCCCCCGTTCTCCCCCGGGTGACTTTGTCCTAACCGTGGGGTCCACTTTCGGAGGCTGCGAGTCGGGGTTCGGGGCGCGGTGGCAGTCTTTCCCAGCAGAGAGGGCCCCTCCTTGCCGTCTGCCTCAGCCCCATCAAGCACTGGCGCCCTCATCCTCCGTGGGAGTCACGCGGGCCCGCGCGACCTCTGGGGGAGACCCCCTTGGCTGCCCAGCTCCCTTCCCCTCCCGCCCTGGAACTCTGAGCACGTGCTTGGCCCGACGAGGTGGCAGGGGGTCAGGCTACGGGGTCCCGCACCGCTTCTCCCACTGCGCGTGCACCTCTCCTACCCACCTTACCGCCCGCGGCCCCCCCACCCCGCCCAGTGACTCAGCACCCCGCTTCCGAACCTAGAGGGGTGGCGGGAATGGGCTTTGGCACGGCGCGGAGAGCCGGCCTCTCGGTCCGGAGCCCGGTGCGCGGACAGGCAGAGACAGCTGGCGCCGAGCGAGAGCGCGGGCCGGGGCCCGGTGGGGGAGGGGGAAGGGAAGGACGGGCGGGGGGGGGGGGTTGGGTGGTATTTATAACCCGAGAGCGGGGGCCGAAATTCAACCCCCGCTTGGTGCTGGGAAGTCACTGCGAAGAATGTAGAGGGACAGCAGATGCTGGTCCGGTGAGCCAGGCGGAGCTCACCCACCCAGGGCCGGGCCGCTTACCCCCGCCGCCCTCCCGCAGGTTCCGCTTCCTTTTCTGGGTATTTGGTAACCTTCGTCCCGCCATTTCGGGGTTGCGAAACGAAATTGCGCGGGGCCCCCCGGCGCCATCCACACACCACGCTGGCGTTTCAGGGGTTAACCGGATCGGTAGGGACGGAGCCTAAGGCAGCGAGGGCCCCTGTGTCCGCAGTCGCTAGTGCCCGGCCTGCCCATTCGATGTAGCTTGAAATTGGTCATCTGGCCCGGGCTACTGAGGTGTCTGCAGGTGGGGAAGACACCCCAGGGTGCGGGGGTGGCAGTGAGGAGAAGAGCCATATGGGTTCCCCTCCCCAGAGCCAGATGGATTTAAAGGTGGGGGAAGGGGCTATCCGGTATGGTCAACTGGGGGAAGCCGACGCACCTGCAGCCCATAGGAAAGAAGAGGGGAGGGGGCCTGTGTGAAGCTCCTGGTTCATTCTCAAAGGAGAGACCCAGGTGAGAACCTCCCGCTGTAAATGCAGCCCTCCCTCTTGTGAAGCTCCCTTTGTGGGCAGCAGGTCAGGCTGAAAATTCTGGCTTCCTGGTGGCTGCGATGTATGCCTTGCCCTCTGCCTCCTCTCTGGGTGTCTTGTGGACGTGGCAGGGTCATGTGGAGCCACAGTCCTCCACGGACAAGTCCCCCACTGAGAAGGCAGCTGAGGGACTGGCCTGTCCTCCTGGGAACTTCTGGTGGGAGAGTACTGAGGGACTTACTGCCCGCCCCACCTGACCACTGCCCAGCCACAGCCCCCACTGGTTTTCCCACCGAGCTGAGCCATGCTATTAGCTGGTAGGTGAGGCGGGGGCTCATGAGGGAAAGACATAAGGGTATAGGATTCATGCTGTGTTCCCCCTCTTCCCTCAGCGTGAATGCATCTCCGTCCACGTGGGGCAGGCAGGTGTCCAGATGGGCAATGCCTGCTGGGAGCTCTACTGCTTGGAACACGGAATTCAGCCTGACGGGCAGATGCCCAGCGACAAGACCATTGGTGGGGGAGATGACTCCTTCACCACCTTCTTCTGTGAAACGGGGGCTGGGAAGCACGTGCCCCGCGCCGTGTTTGTGGATCTGGAGCCCACGGTGATTGGTGAGAGGAGGGGCAGCAGTCTAGGGCCCCGGGGGGGGGGGGGGGTGGCTCTGGCCTCTTCCCTGGCCAGAGGGTGCTGGGATGTGATGTCCCTCGCCCTCTTTGAAGCTGACAAAGGCAAACTAGGCCTGGCTGGCACTGGCAACTGCTCTGAGTGGGGTCACAGCAAGAGGCCTTGGAAGGAGGGGGAGAAGAGAGGTGGTGCAAACGTCAAGTTCTTAAAACACAGAAAAACAGGCTTCCTACTCGCAGAGCCTGGCAAACAGTTCAGCCAAACGGTAGGAGAAGGAGCGGGAGTGGTTTACTACATAGGTTCACTAGAAAGGTCTGTACACCTTAGCGTCACTGGCCATTTGATTGGATGGGCAGTATTTATTTTATACAAGGGCAGGGTTCCGAAGGGCTGGGAAAGGGGGGCTGGAAACAGAAGGCACAAGGAATGGGGCATGTGAGGTCTCACTGTGGGGACTGTCATCAATGACGATGCGGATGCACTGTTCACCCGGAAAGCTAGCTGCTGGGTAAACCTTTGCTCAACTCACAGGGAAAAAAAAAAAGTTTAAAAATAAAAGACCAGCTGCTTTCGGGGGCTGGTTTTGGCAGCAGGGCTGGGTTCCTCTCCCTGTTATCTCATGGCGGGCAGAAGGACGAGCCCTTCCTTGCATCTGACCTCAAGTCACCGGGTTGATGGCGGAGGCTCTCCACTGGGCGCAAGCTAGCGGTTTTTGCTCTAACACCGGTTGGTGCCCTTCCAGATGAGATCCGAAATGGCCCATACCGCCAGCTGTTCCATCCCGAGCAGCTCATCACCGGCAAGGAGGATGCCGCAAACAACTACGCCCGCGGCCACTACACCATCGGCAAGGAGATCATCGACCCGGTGCTGGACCGGATACGCAAGCTGGTGAGGGTCTGGAGGGGAGGGAGCGTCGGAGGCTCTCAAGGGCCCAGGACTGTTGTTTCAGATCCACTTCCGGGCTCAGTTCTTGTGTCCAGCATGACACTGCAGCCCCGGAAGACTTTGTAGTCTCTGCTGGGACTGAATCAGCCTTAACCTATTATGGAGCCCAGAGGAAGAGTCCCCAAGACTCCACCCCTGTCCCAACGTGCCTTCCCTCTCTTGTCTTTCAGTCTGACCAATGCACAGGACTCCAGGGCTTCCTGGTCTTCCACAGCTTTGGCGGGGGCACGGGCTCGGGCTTCACCTCCCTGCTGATGGAGCGGCTCTCGGTGGACTACGGCAAGAAGTCCAAGCTGGAGTTCTCCATCTACCCAGCCCCGCAGGTGTCCACGGCCGTGGTCGAGCCCTACAACTCCATCCTGACCACGCACACCACCCTGGAGCACTCCGACTGCGCCTTCATGGTGGACAACGAGGCCATCTACGACATCTGCCGCCGCAACCTGGACATCGAGCGGCCCACCTACACCAACCTCAACCGCCTCATCAGTCAGATCGTGTCCTCCATCACGGCTTCCCTGCGCTTCGACGGGGCCCTCAATGTGGACCTGACCGAGTTCCAGACCAACCTGGTGCCCTACCCGCGCATCCACTTCCCCCTGGCCACCTACGCGCCCGTCATCTCTGCCGAGAAGGCCTACCACGAGCAGCTGTCGGTGGCCGAGATCACCAACGCCTGTTTCGAGCCCG
>PVJH01045738.1:0-12226 GCA_004026705.1 Nesogale talazaci
CTGATGAATTCTTCCTATATACACAAGTGCTTTATCTTTAGTACCTTCCACACTCCTGTTTTGTATTCCTCTGGTTGTGTCTCCTTCATTATTACTGATAACCCATGTATTCCCTGAGAAAAAGTTCTTAGCTTTGTCCCAATTATTTCAATGATGACCCTGACAGTTTGGGGTTTGCCTCCGGCTCTGTGATCCACTCTGTATATATTCTTGTGTATGGGGTGAGGTAAAGGTCTTACCCCATTTGACACCCAGTTTTTTTAGTACCACTTGTGAAAGAGAGCATCTGCTTCCCATTTGTTATTTTTTGGGCTCTTATCAAAGATCAGTTATCTGTATTCTGTTGTATTTATCTCTGGATTTTCTGTTATTATCCAGTGGTCAGAGCTTGTTATCAATGCTATACTATTTTTACAACTGTTGCTTTACAGTAAGTGTGATAGTTAAGGTTTATTGTGCCAAGCTAGCTGATGAACACATGAGGGATTAACTGAAGGGCATAGAGTTAAAGGACTAGGTGAGCCTTGCCTGTCTGGTGTCTTGCTTTCAATAGTTGGACCAGTTACAGCTGCCTTAGCTAGCTCTCTGCCTCGTCTGGCAAAGCTCGCTTCATGTGAGACGTCCCTGAGGAGAAGCTGCACGCACCAACCTTGATGCAGCCCTGGGTTCTGGAGAAGCTGTGTGGAGACCCCTGAGATGCCAGCCCTGAGATGCTTGCACCCTCACCCACATGGCTTTCCTCCTCCATTTGGACTCATTGCATATATTTTGGGAGTTTGCAGAGGACTTTGGAGATCAATATCAGACTAATGTGGGATGCTTAATATACAGTTATTCTTGATATAAAATTGTCTCTTAAAATATGACTGTTTATGAATTTTGTTTCTCTAGTCTACTAAGACTAACACAATAAGCTTTAAATTCAGATAGTGAAAAACAACCCACTTTATTCTCCTTGAGAAGTTATTTGCAATTCTGGGCTTCTTCCTTTTCCATATGACATTGATTTTCCATTTCTTTGAAAAATGATATTGGGATTTGTACCAGGATGGCATTTAACCTACATAGTGTTGTGTTAGACAGAGCTCTCTAGAGAAATAAAACCAGGACATAATAATTCTTTCCATATTATTATATAGAGGGAAAGATATATAACATAAGAAATAATTAACTAATATATAAAGCAATACAAATGGCTGGTGGAAATCAATTGCGTGGCAGTCATTTGAGTCTCGAAGGCCACTGAGTCGTCCTCTGTAGAGCAATGCAGGCTATCCTGCCACAAGCAGCAAACAGCAAGGCGGGTCACCAACCTCCAGCCAAATGACAGGGTCTGACAGTCCCAAGCTCAAGAGATGTATATCCCAGCAGTGAAGTGAAGCAGGGCTTGAAGGAATCTCAACTCACAGCAACACAGTCCACTGATTAGGTGTCCCATGGGGAGTGTAGCTTGGAAAGTGAGGAAGAGGCCAACAAGGCAGCTGGCTGGTCCAAAGTTTCATGAGCAAGAGAGAAAGGGTGTGGATCACGGAGCCATTTATGTACCTGCCCTTCTATGGATCTTATATGTGTTGTAAGGTGACCAGACATCCCGCTTTTTAACAATTTAACAATGTCCCGCAGCATTTTAAAATTAAAATAAATATATTACAATGCTTTTTTGGGGTTCTATGAAAAAAATTTTGCTTCATATAGACCAAGTTTTTAATAACAAGTTGCCCCCCCCCCTCCAGTCAATGGTGTTCCACTTAAAATCTGGTCACTTTATTTGTTGTCACAACAAACTTGCTTTTCTTCTTTGGCCATGTTGGTACAATAAGCCTACCTATCAAAATCGACCCCTTGCCAACTTGGCACCTGTACACAATTCTTTAGCCATATGAAATTTCCAGACATCATTGAAATCAGACTTATACTTAACAACAAACATCTATCATTCACATAAATGAGAACACAGTCCAATTGTAGCTGATATATCATATGTGAACAAAGAAAATATATTCAATAGACTCATTTAAAGAACATACACGAACAATCACAAACCTCGCTTTTGCAACTGATCATGTGGTCGTAACCGATAGGTAGAACTTCCTTCTACTATCCATTCTGTACTACCTTTGCCCTCAGCAATCACTTCAGCTGGTTGTGGTTTTTTGCCTCTTGGGGTGACCCAGACCTTCATTCCTGAGGGGTCTAGGTCATTAGAAGTCCTGTCATGATGGGGTGATTGTAATTTACTTTTTTCTGTAATCACAGTGCATGGAAGCACAAAGAGTCAGCCTATTGAATCTCCTGGATTCCAGACATATTTTTCTTTACCCCCCATAATGTACATCGGTTTAATTTCTTTTTGGTAATGAGGATCAATCACACCACTCAATATAGTAACACCCTTCCTGACCTGTTGATCCAAAGGCAAAAGAAGCCCAAAGTGGCCAGGGAGCATTCTCAGCTGCCAGGTCAGTGGAATCTGTGCTGTGTTTCCAGGTGGGAGAGTTCCTTCCTGCAGGACCAGAAACTCTAGGCCTGAAGCACAAAGGGTTGCTGGGACAGGAAGCAAAAATGCTGCAAGAAGGTCACTAGGAGTAATAGTGAGGAGTGCTAATCCAGTTTCCACCCCTTGGTTCCTGGACCCATGAATTCTGGCTATTGGAGAAATAGTACCATATATTGGCTGCTCGTCTAAAGAGTATACAGCTTCCAGAGAACACTGCCCCAGCCTCACAAGTTGTTGCCATATAGTTTGTGTCACAGTTGTGTCTTTAGGAGCCCATTCCATCATTTTATCAAGCCAGCTTTTTCAGGATGGTGAGGAACATGATATGACCAGTGGATTCCATTGGCGTGGGCCCATTACCGCACTGAATTTGCTGTGAAGTGACTTCCTTGATCTGAAGCAATGCTGTGTGGGATACCATGCCGGTAGATGAGACATTCTGTAATTCATGAATGGTAGTTTGGACAGAAGCATTTGCATGTAGGGAAGGCAAATCCATATCCAAAATATGTGTCTGTTCCAGTAAGAACAAAATGCTTCCCCCTCCATGATGGAAGTGGTCCTAATTAATCAACTTGCCAACAAGTTGCCAGTTGACCTCCCTGAAGGATGTTCTTGTATCTTGGACTTAATTCTGCTTTCTGCTGCTGGCAAATGTGTCATTCAGCAGTAGCTGTGGCCAAATCAGCCTTGATGAATAGAAGTTCATGTTACTGTACCCATGTATAACCTTCATCCCTGCCAACCTGTCCACTTTGTTCATGTGCCCATTGGATAATAACAGGAGTGACAGAAGAAAGAGGAGGGACAGTCTCCACAGTGTGTGTCATCTTATCCAGTTTCCACATACCTCTTCCCCACAGTTCCTTGTCAGCAATCTTCCAATCATGCTCCTTCCGATCCTCACTATCCAGTCAAGCCATTAGCCACAGCTCATTAATCAGTATACAGTCCACATCTGACCATTTTTCCTTGAAGGCAAACTGAACAGCCAGGTGCGCTGCTCAAAGTTTTACCCACTGGGAGGCTTTTCCTTCACCATTGACCTTCAGGGAAAGCTCAGGAAGGGACTATAGTGCTGCTGCTGCCTACTTACAAGTGGCACCTGCATATCGTGCAGAGCCATCTGTGAACCAAACATGACTTTTCTTTTCTTCAGTCAAATTATCATAAGGAACTCCCCAGGAGGCCATAGATGCAAACTGGAAGAGAGAAGGTTATGTGACAGGAGTGGAAACTGGGCATTTGAGCTACTTCTTCATGCATCTTTCTTGTACCTTCAGGTCCTACTCAGGCTCAATCTTATATATACCACGTCCATTTAACAATGGAGTGTTGCTGCACATGTCTGACTTTGTGGGTCAGACAATACCCAGTTCATGAGGGGTAGTTCAGGCCTCATGGTGACTTGGTGGCCCATGGTGAGGCGTTCAGTCTCTACCAAGGCCCAGTTGCAGACCAACAACTGTTTTTCAAAGGGGATTAGTTGTCTGCAGAGGATAGCAGGACTTTACTCCAAAATCCCAAGGGTCTGTGTTGTGATTCACCATTAGGGGTCTGCCAAAGACTCCACACTGCATCCTTATCGACAATTGACACCTCTAACACCATTGGGTCAGCTGGATCATATGGTCCCAGTGGCAGAGCAGCTTGCACAGCAGTCTGAACCTGTTTCAGAGCCTTTTCCTGTTCCAGGCCCCACTCAGAATTGGAGGTCTTTTGTTCACTTGATAAATAGGTCAACGTATAACACCCAAGTGAGAAATTTGTTGCCTCTAAAATCCAAAGAGGCCCACTAGGCGTTGTGCCTCCTGTTTCATTATTTGGGGGGCCAGAGGCAATAGCTTATTCTTCACTGTAGTAGGAATATCTCAACATGCTCCACACTACTGGACCCCTAGAAATTTTACCAAGGTGGATGGCACTTGATTCTTCCTTGGTTTAATTTCCTAATCTCTTGTATGCAGATGTTGTACTAATGAATATAAAGTCTTTAACACATTCTCCTCAGTTGGTCAAATCTGCATAATGTCATAGTGCAACATTTTGTGTAATAGACAGGTGATCCAGGTCACTTCTGACTAAATTGTGGCACAGGGTAGAAGAGTTGATGTACCCCTGGAGGAGAGATGTGAAAATGTACTGTTGCCCCTGCCAGCTGAAGGCAAACTTCTTCTGCTGATCCCTCAAGACTTGTATTGAGAAGGCATTGGCCAGATCAATAGCTACATAGCAAGTACCAGGAGAAGTATTAATCTGCTCAAGCATTGAGATCACATCTGGAACAGAAGCTGCAATTGGGTCACCACCTGGTTAAGCTTATGAATCCACTGTTATTCTGCAGGATACATCTGTCTTCTTTACAGGCAAAATAGGTGAATTAAATGGGGTTGTTGTAGGAATCACATCCCCATCCCATCCCTTCATCTTTCAAGTCTTTTATGGGGGTACTGATATCTGCAACCCCTCCAGGAATGCGGTACTGCTTTCTGTTTACTATTTTCCTAGGCAATGACAATTCTAATGGTGTCCATTTGGCCTTTCGCACGATGATAGCCCTTATTCCACAGTTCAGAGATCCAATTTGGGGATTCTGCCAGTTACTATGTATGTCTATTCTAGTGATGTTTTCTGGAACTGTGGAAATAGCTACAGGATGGATTCATGGACCCACAGTGAATTTTACCTGAGCAAAAACTCTATTGATAACTTGACCTCCATAACCACTCACACTGCTGACAGACCTTCAAAATACTTTGGGTCTCCTGGAATTAGTGTCAGCTCAATGCCAATGTCCATTAATCCTTGAAAGTTTGATTATTTCCTTTCCCCCAATAAACAGTCACTTTGTGAAAGGCCACAGGTCCCTTTGGGGAAGAAAGACTAAAAGCATAAACCTTCAGTGATGTTGCAATTTCCTCCTTCCAAGGGACCCGGCCTTTCTCTCATACAAGTCTGTAAACTGGGCTTGTAAACTGGCTCAGGTATGGGAATTGATTTAGTGATGGTGACTGTCTATCCTGCTGTTCACCTGATTGAGCATTCTTCTGCCTGTATAGGTCACATAAATATTTAGTAAGTTTCCCATGTATTTCATTTCTAGGGACACTGACACTAAGTAGCCAATGCCATAAGTCCACATGAGACAGTTTGCTTTGATTACTACAGAAAACATCCTGTTTATTTTAACCACACCCACCCTGTCTCTGTTGATTGAGTGCTGACACTTGCCCTCTGTCACCATCGAGTTCAATTAGCCCCATCCTGGGCAAAGGTCGGAGTTCACTTAGGACAATTCCCACTGTTAATCCTGGTGTAATCATGAAAGTCTTCAGTGATGCTGGGGCCCACTTCACAAACTTTTTCATTATGGTGGTGGTGAAGGGCATGTCCTCGAGACACCTCCTTTTGGGGTCTATCGGAGAATACTGATAGATCCATTCCAACATAGAAATCTCTCTACACTTTTGGATGTCTTCTTCTACAGTGTACCAAGGTAGGTCAGGCACCTCAAGTTGATCTAATCTAGGCCATCTGGCAGCCCATACTTCAGTGAAGCAACCAAATAATGAGTTGGATCCTCTCTTAGCCTCTCTTGCTAAGACATTGAAAGATTTTGGGCTTAGAGGTGCCATATCCAGAAACTCAGACTGGTCTAATATTACGTTTCTTGCACCAGTATCCTATACCCTCAGTAACCATTCCCAGGGATATCCTCCAGGTTTCTGATTGTACATGTTGGAAAGCTCGAGCAGTTCTTTATGAGTATGGTGTGCTTTTTGTAGTGTAATCATTTCAGCCTCAACTTTAGGAACTTTCTTAATCTTAATTTTAGTTACAAGTCTAGAAGGAATTATCAATGGTGAAGGTGTTTCCTGGGTGTTCTCAGCACTATCTTTTAAGGCATCTTCCTCAGGCAATGCTACAGATGCAACCCCACTTTACATTTTATTTTGAATAGTTTGGTTAATTTGCTCAGGTGTGGGTTGTTTTCATGATAATGAATTATTATCTTCAGCTAGGAGGGGTGGATCTATTGAATGGGCTGGTTCAATTGTTTCTATATCCTCCTCTTCTGGATCATCAGCCAATATGGTCCCATCTCATGGTTCAGGGTCCCAATTTTTTCCTATCAATGCCCTCACTTTAGTATCAGACACTGCTCTAGATCTGCCATTCAGCTGACCTTGTAATTCAGCCACCTGCATAACAATAGTCTGAACCTGGTTGTCAGCGATGTTGGCTCTATTACTAGGGCCAAGAAGTCTCTCCTTTTTAGTACAGGCAGAAACTTTTAAGTCTTAAGTCGGCATCTGAGGTGTGCTTCTAAGGCCTTGTAAGGAGGACCAGACAAGCAGTTTCCCTTTATGTGCCATCTAGACAAAACTGCTGGAAAATATCAAACATATGATCTCCCAGAGTCTCTCCTTTGACCAGTACCCCATCTACCTGTGGTGGTACTTTAGTCATTAACTTTGCTATTTCATACCATGGATTAGGAAGAGTGGCAGAATTATCCATGGCTTTAGGTGTAGAATTAGCATCATCGGTACTCTTAAGACTAATCAGACTGGAAAGCCAATCTAAGAAACCCGTATTTATCATTTTATTTCTCCAGAAGCACTCCTGGTACCATTGGTTTTAGACAGGGTGCTAAACACCTTGTCTAACACCTTTCTCTAGAGATAGAAACAAAACCAGGAAACTAATAATTCTCTCTATATATTGATATTGATAGAAAGATATCTAAATAAGAAAAAGACAGTTAACTAATCTGTAAAGTAGTACAAGTGACTAGGTGCAACTCACTTGCATAAGACAGCTGGTACACTGGCAGTACTTCTAGTCTTGAGGGGCACTGTGTAGTACTTTGTAGAGCAATTCAGGCTATCTGGCCACAAGTCATGAACAGCAAGGCAGGTCTCCAACATTCAGCCAGATGACAGAGTCTGACAGTCCCCAGCTCAAGAGATGTATATTCCAGTCACGTGGTGAAACAAGGCTTGAAGGACCACCAACTCACAACAACACAGTCCACAGATTAGGTTTCCTATGAGTAGCGAAGCTTAGAACTGGAGTCCCAGGACAAACAAGACTGCTGGTTGGTCGCTAGATCTAAAAGCAAGAGAGTATGGGCCCTGCTCATTGAACCATTAATATCTCTGCTCTTCAATTAATATTACTAGTGTTTATTGACCATGTTGTCAAAACAAAACTCCCTAACTTCTTTGGCTATGTTGGCACAATAAGCCTACTTATCACAAGTGCCTTAGGGAGAATATACATTTTAATAATTTTGAGTCGACCAATCCACAAACCTAAAATATTTTTCCATTTGTGAAGGTCCCTTTTAGTTCTTTCTAATAATGTTGAGTATTTATTTTGCTCACACAGATCTTTTGTTTCTTTGGTTAGGTATATTCCTAGTTATTTCAATTTATGTTTCGATATTGTGAAGGGTATGAGCTTCTTTTTGTTGGTAATCCCATCCATTATATATTGTAGTTCTTGTATCCCGTCACTCTACCATATTCCTCTATCCCTTCCAGCAAGTCTATTATGTAGATTTGGGGGTTAAAAAATATTGAGAATCTTATCATTTACAAATAAAGATAGTGTCACTTCTTCGTTTCCAGATAAATAGATTAGATGTCCTTCTATTGCATTATATTATTAACTAGGACTTCCAGATGACATTGGATAAAAGTGGGGACAATAGGCATCCCTGTCTGTTTCCCTTTTTTAGTGGGATTGTTTTCACTTTTTACCCATTGATTATAATGATGCCTACTGTTTTTTCATATGTAGTTTGTACTATGTCATGGTAATTTCCTTTCAATACTATCTTTTTGAAGATTTTAATTATGAATGGGTGCTGAATGTTGTCAAATGTTGCTAAATGTTCTTCATTTATTCATATTATCATGTAGTTCTTGTCCTTTTTCTTGTCAATGTGATAGATGATGTTTATTGATTTTCAGAAATTGAACAATCCCTACATCCCTGATATGAATCCCACTTAGTCATGATGAGTTATTCATTTTCTATACTTAATATTCTATTGGCCAAAATGTTAAGAATTTTTGCATCAAGTGATGGAAACAACCTAAATTTCCATCAGTAGACAAATGGATCAGTAAACTCTGGCCCATACACAGCATGGAGAATTATGCATCACTAAAAAGTACTGATGATCACACGAATCAAGTTTTTTCATGGGAAGAGTTGGAGTAAATTATGCTAAGGGAAATCAGATCATCACAAAAGGAGGGAGAAGTATGGCATGACTCTCCTGAGGTAAGTCTAATCAGCACAGTAGATATAGAAGAGAAGTCACTTATGTCACAACATTGGGTTGAGGTGCAGGTTGTGGAGAGGAGGTTAGGCCAAGCTCTAGGAGGTACGTGTTGGTCCAACACAAAAAAGGGAGGAGGGAGGGAGAAAAATGGGAGTCGCCAAAAGTGGTGACAGAGTGGGAATGGGGATGACAGTGCACTAAACAACCTTCCGGGAGCATACTGGTTTTGTCTTCACAGAATTGAACCTGGAACTGCAGACCCTACAACGGTGCACCAAAACAAGAGAACAAAGTGGCCGCATGGAAGAATGAATGAAAAGAGAGAGCTACAAGACTGGTCCCAACTAGAGACCTACTGACCCCCTCCCTAGAAATAGGTGTAACATAGAACAACACTAAATAGGTTGTGGAGAGCAGCCAGCATGCCACACACAGAGAAGCAGACCAGGAAGGAAGAAGAGAAAGAGAGAGACTGACTGGATACCATGCTAATATGCCAGGCCTAGAAGAAGACATCCCTGCAGGGAGCTAATGAGACAGAGGGAACTGGGTGGCCAATAACAGCTGATGCCATGTTGTCCCCTCATTGGAGAAGACTGAGACAGAGGGCAATTCTGGGGTCACATGAAGGGGAGATCAGGCAGTCTCAAGCCCCCACAATGGGGCAAACCAAGAAGAGAACATATCAGGCCAACAGCTGGAGCAAAGAAAAGCTAGGAAGCCCCTGAGGAGTACCAGAAAGGGCATATTCCTATCTGATTACCCTTATAAGTGATTTTTTTCTCAAGCTGCCCTTATGATATTCTCCTTTCCCTTTAAAGTTGGATAATTTGACCCCTGTGTGCCTTGGTGTGTTTTCCATGTAATTGATGTCCTCTCTGCTTCCTGGATGAATGTTAGGTGGTCAAAGGACTCTATGCAGACCGATGCGATGAGAAGCACATGATGCGGGGCCGCCAGGGTGAGTACAGGCAGCACTGGTATTACTGACTGCAGAGCAAGCAACTCAGTTACTGCCAGGAGCAGCAGAAGCCACGCAGGCAACAAAGGGAAAGCGCAAGTAGCTCTGCTACCACTAGCAAAAGCCCAACCAGCCCTAGTGCTGCAGGGGGTTGTACAAATGGTGCTGTAGCCATGGGGAACTGCGGTGTACAGGCTCTGCTGGAGGCAAGCCCAAGTATTGTTGAAGCCGCTGGAAGTAGCATGAACAGCCTGTGTGCTGCCAGAAGAATAGTGCAGGGAGTGAAGCCCGGGGTGGCCCTGGACACCTAACCTCAGGGTACTTCAGCTCAGAGGTGACTATGGGGGAGGAAAGGGAGGTTCTACTCCTCAGGTAAGGTCAGCCTATTGGTTGAAGTAGAGCCCTGAGTTACCAGAGAGGTTCAACTGCACGTTCGCAAACCACCAGCTCATTCCGTCAGCGTTCCCCCACCTTCCAGTTCCCAAACACAGCAATTGCTGTAGCTAGCTGCCCACATGGACACCCTTACCTCAGTGCTATCTTCCTTGAGGTTTTTCTTGCTTTATTCATGCTGTTATGGTCTATATAAAGTGTACAATATAAATATATATTCATAATTCATTTCATTATAATTATAATGCGTTACTTGTGTGAGCTATCTATTTCTGAATAATAAGCTATCCCAAATTAGTGATGGAAGACATTGTTGGGTGTCATTCAGAGGGTACTGACTCGGGGACCCCATGTCTAACGGAACAAAATATGTCCTGTCCTCAGCCATCCTCAAAACTATTCCTCTCTTGGATCCATTCGTGCAGCCACTATTGTACTCCATCCCCAGAGGGTCTTACCCTCCTTCCCTGGTTCTCTTCTATACCAAGTATGATGTTCTTTTCCAGGGCTTGTTCTCTACTGACAAGTCCAAAATATGTAAGACAAAGTCTCTCCTTCGTTGATTCTAAGGGGGGATTCTGGCTGTACTTCCTAAATAGATTGGTTTCTCCTTTTCACAATTTGAATATTCTTCTCCAGCATAACAATCCAAATTCATAGATTATTTGCTAGTTCTCTTTATTTTTTTTTTTATTTTTTATTTTTTGGTTTTGGGGCATCACTGCTCTCCGGTGGTGGGAGTAGGAGGCCCAGCCCCACTGCTGGAATTAAACCTCCATCCCAGTGGGCCACAGTTCTGCGCACAACCACTGCGCCACTGGGGCTCAGCCCAGTTCTCTTTACTCTAAACAGATTAACAATAACCCACAACCTTCGGGCCAACTTGTCCTCTTTATTCAATGACCAACATTCACATGCAAGTGAGGCACTTAAAATTAACATGGGTTGAATCAGTGGCACCTTAATTTTCAAAGTAACAACGTTGCCTTTTAAAACTCCACAGAGGTCTTGTGCAGCAACATTTCCCTAATGTTTTCTTCAATAATGGCAAGAACAACAAACATTTTATTGGGAGCTAATACAGAAATAATATAGTTCCAAAGTGAAATCACATCAAGCAATTTTGTAAGATTTCTACCACAATCACTTGCAAAACATTATTTTCCTGCTTAACATTAGGATCCTTTTATACTGCCCCCCATCCTCATAATCCCCAGAAAACCTTATTCCCTTCGCTGTCCCTACAGGTTGATCAATTCTGGTTCATATATTGACAGACAGAAAATCATATGAAAATTTAAGAGTGTCAGCCCCAACAGCCAAACATATCTGAGATAAACCCAAATATGAACAAGCTTGTTTTTGATCTCTTGGCTGCTGTTCCCATGAACATTGATTGAAGATCCAAGGAAGATTAAAATCCTGCACAACTTCAACCTTAAACTTTTTTTATCACAATGTTAACTATTGGTCCAGTTGTGAGAATATTGATCTTCTTTACATTGAGTTGTAATTCACACTGGGGCTGAAATCCTGAATCTTTCTCCACAAACACGACAAGTACCTCACTGCAAGTAAGCCTATATCATTTGCTTAAAGTAAGGTTGCTAATGAGCCTTCCTCCTATCCTGATGTCACATTCTTCTTCATATAATCTAGCTCCTTTGATTATTTGTTGAGCCTCGGGGATGAACAACTATGGTGAGTGGATATAGCCAGGATATACACCTTTCCAGATTTAAACTAAGATTATCTGACATCAGCAATGTTATCTCTTGTTCCACATCCTCTTCTGAATCCTGCATGAGCCACTGGTAGGTGCATGGTGATGTATGGTTGCAACTGATCGATGTGTCCCAGCAATGTTTTACTTGTATGTGATATCAATAATATTATTCTCTAATTGGAGCATTTCATTTGGTTGCCTTTCTTTGGCATGGGTACAGATATGAATCTCTTGGCTAAAGGATCTTTTGGTCAATTAGCTCACTTTTAAATTTTCTGGCAAAGAAGAATAAATAGTTCCAGTGTTTGATCTTCCTGGTAAAACATTTCATTTGGTATTCCATCAATTCCT
>PVJH01045739.1:0-12245 GCA_004026705.1 Nesogale talazaci
AATCCCAAAAGTTCCACAAGAGGAGTACTGGAAGGAATAGAGGAGTATGGAAGAGTGGCATTACACAAGATCAGCAAACAGATTTATCGGAGCTATGCACAGGAGATTAAAAAAAAAAAGGTGATACCCTTCTGTGATGGCCAGGTTTGTTATGCCAACATGGCCACAGAAGATTGGTGGGTCTGTTGTGACGCCACGGCCAGTGAACACATGGGATGAATTGAAGGGCAGAGGTAGGAAGGGCTCAGTGAGTCCCACCCTCTCTCTTGCTTCTGGATCTTCAGACCAGAGAGCTGCCTTTTTCATCCTGTGCCTCGACCTCCAAGCAACACTACCCGTGGGACACCTAATCATGGACTGTGTTGCTGTGAGTTGAGGATCCTTCAAGCCCTACTTCACCATGCTCCTGGAATATACATCTCTTGGGCTGGGGACTGTTGGACTCTGTCATCTGGCTGACTGTTGGCAACTGTTTGCTGCCTATGAACAGATAGCCTGGATTGCTCTACAGAGGACTACTCAGCAGCCCTCAAGATTTGAAGGACTGCCAGTCTTCTAGTTGCCTCACACAAGTGAGTTGCACCAAGCAATCTGTACTGCTTTATAGATAGTTAACTGTTTTTTTCTTATCTTACATAACTTTCTCTATATATAAATATATAAAAAGAATTACTAGTGTCCTGATTTTTATTACTTTTTAAAAAATTTTTATTTCTCTAAGAGAACTCTGCCTGACACACCTTCACAATAGTCAAATATAAGTTGAAATATCTAGGGATATACCTGACTAAAATAACAAAATATCTGTATGATGAAAATTACATAACACTACTACAAGAAACTAAGAGTGACCTCAGCAAATGGAAGAATATCCAATGCTCATGGATTAGAAGACTCAGTATAGTAAAAATGTCAGTTCTACCCAAGACATTATATAAGTTTGATGCAATTCTGATACAATTACATTCATCTTTCTTCAAAGAAATGGAAAAAATGATGACCAAATTCATATAGAGAAGGAAGAAGTCCAGAATTAGCAGAGAGCTAATTCCTCAAAAAGGACACAATGGAAGTGTTTGTTTTACCTGACTTTAGCACATATCATACAGTCACAGTGGCCCAAATCACATGGTATTGGTATAATAGATACTCAGACCAATGTTAAGGAACTGAAAACTCAGAAATAAAATTGCCAGCATACAGATGACTGATCTTTGATCACTCCCCTAAAATATCAAATGGGAAGCAGATGGTCATGTATTTGAAATGGCAACTTCATGATTGAGAGGTAGGGGTAGAGTCTTGTCTGTTAATCTGGAGATAGCCATTGAGTAGCCAATGAGCCCTCTGTGTGTGCATGGCTTTCTCCTGAGACTTCTGGGAAATCTTGTAATATTTCCCTCGTGGAAGTGAGAGGCCATCACCCAGTTGTTGGGAGTTAGTCTTCTAGATGAAGAACTATGGACAAACAAGATCTCAGTGTCTGAGGAGCTGGACGAGCCGGAGGAGAACTGCATAGTCTTACCCTGATGGAGGCAGACCTCTGAAGCTAGAGAAGGCATGTAGAAACCCCTGCCAGGACTGAGTTGCTTCTCCACCACCACTGGATGTTATTAATGGACGCTGACCCTGGAAATGAGGAGTAATGGGGAGACCCCTGCCAGAGCTGAGATTTTGCACCCACTTTCTTGTTACTCCATGAGGCAGAAGGAGACTTTATAGACTGGAATTGGGCATATGGTATTGGGCAGACTTATGACTTTGAACTGAACTGGGATGCTTTCTCAAAGTTCCATTCCTCTTTTATATAATCTTTACCCTTATATCCATATGTGTGTCTATTAATTTGTTTCTCTAGTGTACCCAGATTAACACAGCCTCTTCTACAAGTAGTGTTGAAAAAAAATGCATATCGACCTGCCATGAAATGAAGGAAAACCCTTATCTTGCTCCATGCACAGCTATCAACTCAAGGTGGATCATAGACCTCAAAGTGAAACTCCAACCTATTAGGGCCATTAATGAGAGAATTGGAACTGATCTTGGAACTTTGGCACAAGAAATACATAGGCTATCAGATATAAGGAAGGACACCAACACAGAGGAGGCACAAATTGACAACTGGGATATACTGAAAATAAACACCAGTGTACATCAAAATAATTCACCAAGAGAATAATGAGTGCCCACAGACAGAGAAAACATCTTTAGCAATGACATGCTGGACAAAATTCTTTTTACTAAAATCTACAATTCCCTTATATCTTCCAAGAAAAAAAAAACTAAGCTTCACAGAGGCAGAAACTCAAATGGCCAATAAGCATTTGAGAAAATGTTCCCCGTGATTAATCATAAGAGAAATGCAAACTAAGACAACAATTATATGCCATCTAACACCCTGAAATATAGCCAAATTCAAAAAATCAGAAAGCAACAAGGGTTAGAGGAACTCTGGGGAGACAGAGTTTCATCCACTGCTAGTGGACCTGTAGGTATGTATAGCCACCATGGAAATTTATTTGGAGATATCTAAAACAGATGGAAAATGGGCTATCATATGATTCAGCAATTCCCCTATTAGGCACGTACCCAGAAGAGGCAAGAAACAAACCACAGCCAGACAACTGTGCTCCAATGTTCATCTGTGTTAGTCTGGGTAGACTAGAGAAAGAAATTCATAAACGTGCATGTGGATATAAGGGAAAGGTTTATACACAAAAGGAATAGAACATTGCAAAAGCATCCCAACTCAGTCTAGTCTAAGGTTACAAGTCTGATGTTAGCCCATATGTACACCAGTCCATAAAGTCCCCTCTGACTCATGAAGTCATAGGCCAATAGGTGCACGGTATTGGTTTTCTGGTGGCAATAGAAGCAGCAAAAGCATCTCAGCACTTCCAGGGCTCTCTTTGTGGCTCCTCCAGCTTCAGAGGTCTGGTTCCATCAGGGTAAGAAAGTGTGGCTTCTCCTCGGGCTCCTCCAGTTCCTCAGACCCTGACATCTTGTCTTGTCAGTCAAACCTCTCCCAACAACTGGGGAGATGGTCCTCATGTCTACATGGAAAATGTCGTGAGATTTCCCAGAATTCTCATTGAAAGTCATTCCCACAGAGGTCTCATTGGCTATTCTGAGATTGACAGGCAAAAATCCACCCTTAGGCTTTCAATCATTAAATTGACATCAAGTATGTGACTGCCACATCACTGCAGCACAGTTTACAATTGCAAGGACTTGGATATAGACTTGGAAATAATCCAAATTTCCATCAACTGATGAATGGATTAAAAATCTATTATATATATATATATATATATATATATATATATATATATATACACACACACAAACACACACACACACCATGGAGTGCTATGCATTATTGGAAAGCAGAAATGAAGACATGAAGCACATTGCCACATGAAAAGAACTGGAGGAAATTATGCCAATTGAAGAAAACTAAGCACAAATGGCCAAGTACAACATGAGTCTGCTGAGGTTAGCTTAAAAAAAACTGCAAACTGAGCATAAGGAAAAAGCTACTGTATACAGAATTTCCCGGGGTGAGGCCCAGATAGTCTGGAAGGGGCCAGACCATATCCAGGGTTATATAGGCAGCCAACTGAGGGGGTGGGTGTGAGGTAAAGATGGAGAAGTATAGAGGGGGAGTGGGGCATTAACCCACCCAAGGGTAGAATTTTGTTTGTATCTCCACCGTGACAGTGGGACCAAACTTAAGCTCAGTGTTCCAGGATGCAAATGCTGAGTGATGGCATGGAGTGGGAAGCCAGAGAAGGGGACAGAGGGCCCAGGCCCAATCCCAACTATGTGGACAGATGACCCTCCCTAGAGGGGACTTTGCTTTGGAGAACAGCACTGAAGCTTCAGCTTGGGGAGAAGGACATGTCTGGCCAGAACACATGGAGCAAATGAAAGGGAAGACAGAGAGAATGAAGCACATCCTGGTTCACCAAACCTTGAGGTTGAAATCACGATTCAGAACAGTCAATGCAAAGAGAGGACCATATGGCCAACCCCACTAAGAAACATGACATCCCTCATTGACCCCTGGAGACTCAGGGTTGGGAATGTACCCCGTCTGACCCCACCACATCAAGACAAATCACTAAAGGTGTGCAGTAGAGTAGCAGAGGAAGCAGAGCATGGAGTTTCTAAGGGTGTGCCAAAGATATATACTCTGGGGCCAGAGTGTGACACTATTGGACATAACTTGGGGACACATCAGACCCGGAACATACTACTTAGAGTTTTTTTTGTTATTATTATTTTTATTTTTTTACTTATGTGCATATTTAATGGACATTGGTTTTGTTATTGTTGTCATTATTTTGTTTTCTTTTGTTTCTTAATGTTGTGATGTCTCGGGGTTTTTTGTACATATTATTATCTCTGCAAGTCTATCTGGTAAAATAGGATGGGTGAACAGTCTGGAGGAGAAAACTATAGGACTGATTGTACTGTAGAGACATGGGAGAGGGGAAGTGAGGGAAATGAGGTGGTTTTGAACAACCCAGGATAAAGAAACAAAATGTGATCCAAAATCAGTGACTAGGTGGGCTTGAGATACCTATTAGGGCTTGACTAAGAGTAATTTGACAAAGAGAAATTACTGAAAGCCAAATGAAGGGGGCGCATGATAGTGGGACAAGAGGAAAGTAAAAGAAAATAGAGGAAAGATCTGAGAGGCAAAAGGGCTTTTATAGAGGTCTAAATATAGGCATGTACATAGGTAAATAAATTTATATATGATAATGGGGAAATAGGTCTAGTCACAGATACTTATAGAGTTAGTATTAAGGCAGCAGGTGGTCATTGGACCACTTCTCAAGAACTTCCTCAGTGAAAGAACACTTTGCCCTATTAAATTGGCATTCCATGATGTTCACCTTCCTCACACAATCACTGAAGAAAAATTGTGTGCAAAAGCAATAGTGGTGAAGAAAGCTGATGGTACTCGGCTATCAAAAGATATGTTGTCTGGGGTCTTAACAGTTTGAAAGCAAATAAGCAGCCCTCTAGCAAAGAAGTAACAAAGTCCACTTGGAAGAAGCACACCACCTTATGTGACCACAAGGTGTCAAAGGGATCAGTTATCAGACATCAAAGAACTAAAAATCATATCATTCTCTGCCCACCTATCTGATATGATCGCTGAAGATGACTGTGTGCATTAGAAAAGGTGGTGAAGAAAGCTTAGGCTTCCAGGCTATCAAAAGATAGAGTGTCTAGGCTCTTAAAGACTTGAAGTTAAACAAGTGGCCATCCAACTCAGAAGCAACAAAACCCAAATGAAGAAGGACCAGCCTGTGTGACCAGGAGGAGTTTAATGGATCATGTATCAGGCTTCAAAGAACTACAAATCACATAATTAAAAATGTGGGGACCCCAAGTCCATCTGTAGGCAAAGCAATATCCCCTTACAGAGGGTCATGTGGAGATGAGTCAGTCATGTGTACAGTGTAGCAACAATGAAATATGCAACTATCCTCTTGTTCTTAAATATCCCCCCACTATCATGATCCTGATTCTACCTTACAAATCCAGCTAGACTAGATTTACACTGTTAAATAGTAACTGTACATTGGTACAGATAGGGACTAGAAACATGTGGAAAACAGGATAGATGATACCTTCAGGAACAGTGGAGAGAGCGGTGATGGAAGGTGGAGTAGAGAGGTGAAACTGGTTACAAGGATCTACATATGGCCTCCTCTCTGAGGTAAAAACAACAGGGAAATGGGTGGAGGCAGATATCAGACAGTGTACGATAAGACAATATAATAATGATTTATAAATTATTAATGTTTCATGAGGAAAGTGGGGAGAGAGGGGAAACATGAGGAGCTTATACCAAGAGATTTAGTAGAGAATGGTTTGAGGATGATTTTGGCAACAAATGTACAAATGTGTTTTGCATACAATAGATGTATGTATGGATTATGATGAGTTGTATGAACCCCAAGTAAAATTATTTTTAAGAGATTTAAATAGTAAAGAGATAGTAGACATAAGACATGGAATTGGATCTTATATTGGCATTTTAGAATTATAATAATTTCAATTAACAAAAAAGAAAAAAAGCTACACAATTTACTATCTACCAATGAACTTTCTAAGATAGAAAAGATTCATTTTAAATAATATTCGTGAGTTAAAATGAGTGTTTTGCCCTAGAGAAATAAGATTTGTCAATACCAGTTACATAAATTAAGAGGAGAGCACTTTTTTAACATATTAAAAATAACTTCCTAGACAAGTTCCTTTTTCATCTTCCATCTCTAGTGTTTTTCTAGCAATCATCCTAGTAAACTAAGATTTCCCTAATGCAGAAGAGTTTTTACAATTAAAAACAATAGATTTATTTGGAATGTATTATTTTTGTTTTTTTTTGTTTTTGTTTTTGTTTGTTTTTTGGGGGGTTATCACTGCCTCTTGTGGTCATGGGCACCACACAGTGCCGCTCTTGAGAGCCGCCGCTGGATTTGAACAGCCAAGCCCGCGGGCCACAGTCCTGTAATCAACCACTTACGCTCCTGGGGCTCAGCCTGGAATATATTTATATCATAGCTCATAGATGAACTCAATCGATATTTTTATGATATGTAGTGTAATAATCATTTTAAAAATCCAGCGTTATTCTTTATTTTGTATTATGCAATTGCTATTTCTGTTACTGCACTGTTGGAAACTGTGCCACCACTGTATTTCATATACCCACAAGACCAACCATTGCGAACTGGTTCAGCATTATATATATCATTCAAAAACATTTGAAGGGCTGTCTTGAAGCATGATGCAATCTGTGACATGACAACACCTGAAATAAAAGGAAGTTCAGATAATATAAATACTATTCTGAATTACACATTGAAGATAGTAATGAAAAAGTTAAAGAATCCTACTTTCTTTAGTCTTAAGTTGAGCAGGTATGTAATCAAGATACATTGATAATTATTAGTATTTAGAATACAATTGGAAACAAAGAAGAAGGATGAATGGTTTGAAATATGTGCTCGACAATATATTTGAAACTGATAATTCCCTAATAAAATTTTGAAATAAAAATAATCTCTTCAGTGCAAATACCATTTTCAAAACCATAAAGGGCAATAAAATAGCAACTACATACACAAACCTCCTTATAAAACATGCAAATATCAAATCATTATATCTGTAGGGAGAGACAATAGAAAAATTCAATATTATCAGCTAAAACAAGTTTAGGGGTATACTATGCAACAATCAATTTCTCATACATAAAATCAGGCTAAAACTTAAGGAAAATTAAAACAAGTCAGAGAGTGAGAAAGAGAGGGAGGTAGGGAGGGAAAGAGAGAAGAATTTAAGTATATAATAGCAAAATCTAAGGAATAATTCAATATCTCAAGAACAGATGCGATGAATGGAACACGATTGACCAAACACTTGCAGAGTTGTACAGTTGTATGGTGACATCAAGAATATCACATATGAAGAAGGAAAAATGATTAACCCCAACCATCCCAGGAAAACTATAAAATGGTTTTGAATTCAAAGTATCCAGTGCAGTTGAATGCAATGGTGGGCTAAAAGCTGAACAAAACTTTTAAAAGGCAAAGGCTCAATTAAAAAAACAAATGTTTTGAAAATGACAAGGACAACAAATATACAGATGTGCTTGACACAAAATGGGTGCTCTATGGCTTGTGATAAGAATGGTTCCAATCTCTGATAAAATGATTTTTAAAAAAAACTTTTAAAAGGGTAGCTTAAAAGGTCTAAGTATCATAAAGTGCTAAGACTTAGCATTACAAGATTGAGTATGAATAGCATTTTCGGCATGAACTGAAAGAACTGAAGGAAAACTATTAATCCTGGAGTTCCTATTTTAAAAGATTTTTATGTATAAATTGTTGAATAATGTAGAAAGCATGACAGTAATATGAATACATCATTTCACTGTATCAAAAACTTTGATTTCTTTCAAGAGGTAGCATATAATCAAGAAATGATGGTGTATCTACAGCCATGAGGCCCGGCCATAACCTTGCTGTCCAGGGCTATGAGGCCCAGCCATTGTCTTGATTTTTATTGCCTGAACTCTGTAATTTTCCACTCTGGAGCCACAGGTACAGTTTGTTCCACTATGGGCGGTGTCGATATTCTGAGCTTGCCAAAAATACCAGGGGTTTTACACACACAGGAATATGTTGTTTTTGCAATTAGGCTTCTCAGGAAAGACCTGCAGCTTGTTTACCTTTCTGCTGGCCTATATAACTTGAAACCTTCTACTCAATAAATGAGACTTGATCAGGACACGGTCTTGTCTCCATTTATCGCGTCTCTTTTCCCCTCTATTCCCACTCCCTTCTCCAGGTTCTGCATTGAGATTCCCACGGGATGGGAAATGTGGCGCCCAACATGGGGCTTGGATACGGGACACATGGCGCCCAACGTGGGGCCTGGATATGAGGGATAATGTGAGAAATAAGGTGCTGAAGGAGGCCTGCGATAAAAGTGAAAGAGAAATTCCTTCAACCACCGCAGGGACCTTCCACGACACAATTGAGGGTGAGTAAAAGCGCCTAATAATGACACAGGAATTAAGCCAACATCAGATTTATGTGAGAGAGTTAAAAGAGGCTTTAAAGACACGAGGGGTAAAGGTTAAGAGTGATTACTTATCTAATTTTTTTGATTTTGTAAAAGGTACTTGTCCTTGGTTTCCCCAAGAAGGAACCATTGATGTAAAAAGATGAAGAGTAGGGAATGCTCTTGAGGATTATTATGAAGCTTTTGAACCAGAAAAGGTTCCTGTGACAGCCTTTTCTTATTGGAATCTAATTAGAGACTTATTAGACAAAAAGAATGACTGTCCGAATCTTATAGTGGCAGTTGTCCAAATGGAAGAAATATTAAAAGTCAACTCCACGGCTGTCCTCAGAGAAACTCTGCCTGAGAAAGTGGTAGTAGGAAACCCGTGTGTTGGTACACTGAACCTCCTGTTCATATCTCAGATGGAAGAAGTCCATAGAACAAAGTTAGAGAAATTATTGTACAAAGGAAAATGGAAAGTATATTTGAGACATTGTATCCTAAAATTCAATATTACCCTTTGGCCTTGCCTAAGGTTAAAATCAATATGGAGCTGCATGCTCAGACTTTTAGTATTCTTGAAGCCACATATAATTTGCTTCAGGCTTCTAGTTCAGCTTTGGCTCAAGAGTGTTGGCTTTGTATGCGCCAAGGGTACCCTGTACCTCTTGCTATACTTTACCTCTCTTTGAATTACTCATTGAACAATAATTGCATTATAATTCCTCCTCTTCAGGTACAACCGTTTCAATTTTTTAACTCCACCTATCTTTTTTCCCCATCTTTTAATGATGCTAATGAACTTGATGTAGGCTTGGCTGATTTTACGCATTGCAGTGAAGTATCCAATGTTTCAGAGCCTTTGTGTGCTATTAATGGTTCTGTTTTTGGCAACAATAGGGCTTATACCTCATTGCCTACAAACTGAACAGGATTGTGTGTTTTATCTTCCCTCCTCCCGGACATAGATGTTATCCCTTGTAATGAACCCGATCCCATCCCTGCTATGGATCATGTGATGGGGAAAACTAAAAGAGCAGTATCACCGCAGTGACATCCAGAACTGCAGGTTTGGGTGTCTCCCTTACTTAGTATACCAAATTATCTAGGCAGTTAATTTCAAATGTGCAGGCTCTGTCAGGCACTAGACAAGATTTGCAAGATCAGGTAGATTGTTTAGCAGAAGTATTATTACAAAATAGAAGAGGTTTAGATTTACTTACTGCAGAGCAGGGAGGTATTTACTTGACTTTACAGGAAAAAAATGCTGGTTTTATGTTAACAAATTTGGAATCGTAAGAGACAAAATCAAGCGGCTGCAAGAAGACTTCAAAAAGAGAAGAAAGGAGTTGACCACCAAATCCACTGTGGACCAGGCTTAATGGACTGTTGCCTTACCTCTTGACGCTTTTGGGCCCCCTAGTTAGTTTATTGCTTTTTCTTTCATTAAGACCAGTGATTTTCAACAGGTTCATGGCATTCATCAAACAACAGCTTGAGGCACTACCGGCTAAGCCTATACAAGTCCACTATCACCTCCTTGAGATGGGTAATCTAGGTGGCTCTTATGTGTCACTTAATGATGTGTGCTGACCACCTCCCCTGTGTACTGAACTGGACAGCCAATGACAAATATTGAGTCTGGGTCATACCAACCTAAGACAGGTTTTAGTCACTTAGAGGACTATTGACTGAAGATGGGTAAGTATGATCTTGATACTTAACAACCGAAAACAGGCACAGTTCCCAAGGGTTCTCTCTTGGCTTTGAAAAAATAAAAAAGAAGGACCTGTCTGGAGCCATGAGGCCCAGCCATAACCTTGCCTGTCTGGAGCCATGAGACCCGGCCATTGTCTTGATCTTTATTGCCTGAGCTCTGAAATTTTCTACTCTGCAGCCACAGGTGCAGTTTGTTCCACTATGGGTGGTGTTGACATTCTGAGCTGGCCCCAAATACCAGGGGCTTTACACACATAGGAATATGTTGTTTTTGCAATTAGGCTTCTCAGGAAACACCTGCAGTTGTTTCCCCCTTTGTTGGCCTATATAAGTTGGAACCTTCCCCTCAATAAATGAGACTTGATCAGGACACTGTCTTGTCTCTATTTCTCGCATCTTTTGGCCCTTCCATTCCCTCTCCTTTTTCCAGGACCTGCATTGACATTCCCGTGAGATGGGACAGTGGTATGGGAGAAAGAATTCCAAGCTGCATTAGCAAAGAAAAAGGCTTCATAAATTCATAGAATACCAATAAAAATAGATCAACAATGATACAACAAGGACACATTCACTTCTGTATTTTAAGAAATGTGTGTATATATATATATATATATATATATATATATATACTTGACCAGTGACTCTTATTTACTTGACCAGTGACTCTTAAAGTTTCATATTTTTTGTCAATTTTAAAGAATGGCGTCCTTACAAAATGTGGTAGATTTCAAACAGTACCACTGAAATGACATTCAAATAAAATTTTGATAAAGATAATTTTAAAAATCTGTAGTAGTACATTGAAAGTTTAATTTCCAGAAATTCGAGTCATATTTAGAAGAGGATGTGGGACCAGAGCTTTCACTGTCCATATTAGATGGAGACATGGAATACTAGATGGATAATTACTTGTATTCCATTGATTATGGAAAGACTGTAAATCATAACAAACTATGGCTAACACCAGGCAGAGGAGGTTCTAGAACACTTAACTCTGCTCATAGAAAACCTGTATACAGACAAAGAGTAAGTCTTTCCAACAAAACAAAATGTGTATCTGGATTCTTTCATTATTCTTTTACTTATCCCATTATATTTATTGAGCCTATATACTGAGCAAATAATCTGAGAATCTGCAATTCATCAAAAAATATATAGCATACAAAATGTATGACTGTCCATTAGTACTCCACTTTGTGCAGATGACAAAAACTTGCCTGCTTAAAGTGAAGTGATCTTCAAGTACTTGCTGCTGAGCATAAGGATTTCTTGTACATGGCAACTCCATGTAAAGAAATCAAAACTCATCACAACTGCACTACTAGACAACATCAAGATAAACAGAGAAAATATTGAAGTTATGAAGGATTTCATTTTTCTTGAATCCACATTCGATACTCATACAAAAACAGTCAAAGATTAAAGGATACTTTGTGTTTGGCAGTTCTTTGTAGGACCTTTTAATGTACCAAAGAGAATGTTACTAAAGTGGACCTGACTTAAGCCATGTCTTTCAATTACCTCATAAGCTTGCAATAGATAGAAAATGAATACTGAAAAATAATTAGTATATTTCAATTATGGTAATTCATGAAGATTATTGAAAGTACCTTAGGCTACCAGGAAAGCAAACAAATATGCATTGAGAAAGCACAGTTAGAATGCTTCTATGAAGCTCTTTGGACATGTTATCAGAAGATACTAATACCTGTAAAAGTACATCATGAATTGGCAACTTGAAGTGTCAGTGGAAAAAAAAAAAGGAAGACCCCCTAAGGAGATGGGGTCAATGAAACAATGACTTGACAAATAAACATAACAATTGTGAGGATGGACCAATGCTGTGCTGTGTTTCATGATGTTGCACCTAAAGCTTGAAACGATTTCATTACTTCATGGCACCTAACAAGAGCAACAGAACAATAATAATAATA
>PVJH01045740.1:0-12234 GCA_004026705.1 Nesogale talazaci
GTGTGGTGGTGGTCCCGGGCCAGGCTGTGATCCGCAAGGCTGCCAGTTGGTAACCACCGGCAGCAGCTCCTTGAGAAAAAGATCGACTTTCTACTCCTGTGAAGAACTACAGTCTCGAATGGACTTTCTACTCCTGTGAACGGCTACAGTCCTGGAATGGGCGTTCTACTCCGGAGAACAGCCACGGTCTGAGACGCTCACCGGGGGTGCTGAGTCAGCATTGACTTGATGGCAGTGCGTTGTCTTGGGTTGGCTTCTGACACCCGGGGTCATCAGGAGTTGTTACCACAACTCAGTGGCAACTGACCGTGACCCCGAATGGCTGTAGAGTGTCCCCCTCCCCTGCCAAGACCACTCCTGATTGACCTGGTCTCCTTCAAGGCCAGAGCAGGCCCAAGCTCCAGCCGAAGCCCCCTCTGGGGACTCCTGCCCTCCCCTGCTTGCCCCCTCACTTCCCTGCCCTCACCCCCAGAGGCCTCCATGTCCAAGAAGAAACGGATGTGCGTGAAGCTGGTGCCCCTGGGGGCTTGTGACACGGCGGTATTTGACGTCCGCCTGAGTGGGAAGACCAAGACGGTGCCCGGATACCTGCGAGTAGGGTAGGGTTATTTCTCCACCCCACCCCCCCAGCCTCCATCCCTCCATCTCCGGTCTGGGCCCCCCCTGAGCCTCCAGGGCCTCCCCTGAGATCCTGTCCCTCCTCTCACCTCTGGACTTCTGCATCTTAGAAACAAGACCCAGGTCCCAAAGGCGCAGAGCCCATGGGAGCGAGGGGTGGCTCAGCCCTCACCCACCAGCCGCTCCTCGGGAGAAAAGACCACCTGGGGATCCCAAACTCCGTGGGGTGGTGGCCACACTTGGAGCCACTGGGAAGTCGGAGCCGAGACGCACGGCCCCAAGCAGCCCCACGGGCAAGATAGGGTGTGGGTTGGAGCCCAGCTGGCGGCACTTACAAGAAAAGCCTGGGGTTAGGCTCTGTGATGATCACGCCGGGAAAGCCCAGGTCTCCGTGGAAACTAACAACTGCCTGTGCTAAGGGTGCCTGTGGAGGTGCCAAGACACAGGTCCCCCCAATACTGGAAGAAGACCCAAGGCCCCAGTCCAGGGGTTCTCAACGGTCCTCATGCTGCGACCCTTTCAGACAGTTCCTCATGGGGTGGGGACCCCCCAGCCATCGCATTATTTTCCTTGCTCCTCCATCATCATCATGGTGCTACTGTGATGGATCTGGCGACCCCTGTGAACGGGTCATTCGACCCCCAAGTTGAGAAACTTGTCACTCCCGCCTGGTGAGCCCACCCAGTGCCCATCGGGATGTCCAGCCCCCAGCTCAGCGCCAGCTCTGCTGGGCCTCGGCACCTGGCCTGGCCACATGCTCTGTCCCCAACCCCTGGCCCCTCCAGAGACATGGGTGGCTTTGCCATCTGGTGCAAGAAGGCCAAGACGCCGAAGCCAGTGCCTAAGCCCCGCAGCCTCAGCCGGGACATGCGGGGCCTCTCCCTGGACCCGCCAGGCCAGCCCAGGTGAGCCGCGGCACAGGAGGTGGGAGCTGGCCGGCAGGGGGTGGGCCTAGCCTGACGGGGCCCCGCCCGGTCCCCACAGCAAGGGCGGCCCCCCGGAGCGGACGCTGTCTCGGCTGGGCTCCAGGACGTCCACCGTGCGCAGGAGCGACTCCATCTACGAGGCCTCCAGCCTCTACGGCATCTCAGGTCAGCAGGGGGGACCGGGCCGAGGTGCGCGGCCGTGCAGGGTGGTGGGTGATCCCCGAGGTCGTGGCGCGCCTGCGCGTCCCACAGCTGGGGAGGGACCCGTGGGCCGGCCGGGTGCCAGGTCGGGTGGGCAGCAAGTGCCCCCTCAGTGCCTTCCCTTCCACCACGCTCTCCTCAGCCATGGACGGGGTTCCCTTCACGCTGCACCCCAGATTCGAGGGCAAGAGCTGCAACCCCCTGGTGAGTCCGAGCCCCGCCCCCAGCCCTGCTCTGGGCCTGGGGATCCCGCTGGGGCCCCCCCTGCACCCAGCCGCACCCCGCACCCCCTGCGGACCCATGCGATAGTTAACCTTCCGGACCAGGGTGGGGAAGGATCCGTAGCCCTGAAGGAGCCAGAGCATCTCTGCCTCGGGAGGGGCAGCCTGGATGGGGGCAGGAAGTTGGGGCGGGGGCCCGAGGGGGGATGGCAGGTGGGTTCTTGGTGCCGGATTGACCGACTTCCACTATCCCCCCACCCCCCCACCTAGGCCTTCTCTGCCTTTGCTGGCCTGACCATCAAGTCCCTGGCAGACATCGAGGAAGAGGTGAGTGCTGGGGAAGGTGCTGCAACCCCACTCTCTCTGCCTTGGGCCCCCCCCCTACACCCCATCTGCCCTTAGTTACCCGGTCCTTGGACAATCCCCTGTGGTGATCACTCAGCAACCCCTCTCCTCCCCCCCCGCACCTCCCAGTATAACTATGGCTTCGTGGTGGAGAAGACAGCAGCTGCTCGCCTGCCCCCCAGCGTCTCATAGCCCCTCGCCTTCCCAGGAGCCCCTGCCTGACGTCACAGCCGGCTCCCCAAACCCAAGCCACGCCACCGCCGCCTCCTCACTCCTCCTCCTCTGTGTCATGGGGACTTTGTGTCTCATCTCGCCTCTCAGGAGACCCCTGTTGTTGCCTCAGCCCCAGGGCTGTGTGTGTGTGGGGGGGGGGGCACACAGCTCTGGGGAAGGGGCCCTCCGCTGGCCCTGGGCCCCCGTGGTGGGGAGGGGTTTGGGGACAGAAACAGTGCCTTCTGAGTCATTTGTCAAACTCGCTGCCAGGGTGCCAGGGAGGAGTGTCTCTGTAATAAACTGCTCTGCCCTGCCAGCCAGAGTCCTGCCCCCCACTGCCCCCACCCCCACCCTGCAGGCCCCTGGCCCTGGGGGGCACTAGGGAAGCAGTGCATTGTGGGCCAGAATCCTGCTCCTGACCTCCCTCACGCCCACCCTGCAGGACCCCGACCCTGGGGTCACAGAGCCCCTTTGGCACCAGAGAAGGGCGTGTGCTGGGGCCCCTGGTACCCACAGGGTGACTGAGGCTCAGAGAGGGCCCGGGCAGTGATTCTGGGTGGCGGAGGAGCGACGGCAGTGACGAGGAGGGAGGGTGCGTGGGGCTCCGGGGCTGCGGACCCAATCTCTCAGTTGTGCAGACCCAATTCAGGGCGTCCAGAGTGTGCACCACCCCACCCCCCTGCCCCTCAGGTTCTAAGGGAAGGAGGAGCAGGAGCCTGCTGTCTCTTTCAGCCTTTCCTGGGCTCACAGCCTCACCCTCCTGCCCTGCCTCCTGGGCACGTGGCCGCCACCCACCCGTGTGTCTGTGCCTTAGGCTCCTTCTGGAGGGTGGGGGAACAGTGCCCCCCCACCCAGTGGAAAACATACCAGGACCAAGTATAGCTATCTGCTTTTGTAGTCCCCCCACCCCCGCCCCGGAGAGTGCCTTTCCCACTTTGGGAAGCCCTGTGAGCCGAGCCCCAGCTGCACAGGTCCAGTTTCCAAACAAGGTCCCCCCCCCCGCCCCCGAAGCTGCCAGGGCTGGACTAGAGTGCCCTTTGCCAGGGTCGGGGGAGGGGATGTGTGTGCTGCGGACGTCCGTAGAACTGTGTCTCTGGAGGGTCTCAAACCTCTCCTTTTGGGTGAGGAGCTGAGCCATGTCCACCCCCGGGATCTCCAGCGACTGGGTCCCCATCGCTGCTGGTGGGAGGGGACCCCACGAGTGCAGGGGGACCCAGGTTCTGCCGCAGACACCCCACCTGGATCTCAGGGCCTGGTCTCATGTGGGAGCTGAGGGAGGGGGCCACACTCTACTACTCAGTCTTGCCAAAGCCCCACCGACATGGGGCCTGTCACCTCACCTCCAGGGAGATGAGCTCAAGGCCTGGGCCTCCCTGACTTAAAAAGGGGCCAAGTCCTGCTCAGAGCTCATTGACCATAGGGCCATGTGGCCAGGAAGGAATAGAGGAGCCATGCAGGAGTAGACCCAGTGGGGCTGGAGGGGCAGGCAGACAGGCAAGGTTTGCCCTGGCCGACAGAGGGGGAGGCATAGCCGAAGACGACATGGAAGTCTGGGGGTGGGGAGAGGACCAGCAGCCTGCCCTGGAGCTCTGAGAGGTCTGCTTTGGGGGTGCTGAGGGAGGAGCCAGTCTCCCCTGGGAACCAGAGGAGGGAGACACAGCCTGTGCTGGGGGTCTGAGCAGGAAAATTGGCCCACTCTGATGATCTCAAGGCATACATAAGATTGCCCCATTGAGTCTAAAGAGAAGGAGGAGAGAACCCCGACCTGGGGGTCTGCCGGGGTCTGCCCCATTTGGGAGTGTTGGGGAGATAAGGCCAGGACTGGGGGGACATGAAGGAGACTGAGGAGGCCAGGCTGGGCTGAGAGGACAGCACACTATTTAGGATGGTTGGGAGGGAAGGAGGGAGGGGGCAGGGTATATGCAAACTGCCCTTCTCCAAACAATCCAGAAGTCCCCCCTTTCCTGTCCCCCATCTGCGGTCACCCATGCACCCTTCCTTGCCTGGCTGGCGCCACGGCTCAACCTGATCTGATCGGCTGGGAGGTAAAGGCCGATTGTTCCCCTGAAAACCAGCCGGATCACTTTCCAGGGTGGCCACTTGTGACCGGCCCCCAGGGGACTCCTGGCAGCCACTCCCTGCTGCATTCTCCCCACCCTCTGAGGCAGCCCCCCTCCCAGAGCGCTGCCCACCAGCCCTGCTGGGCCACTCGCATCTCAGACCCCACAGCCCCGGGCGGTTTGGGGCACTGAGCACAGGGCTGAGCTGGCACAGGATGAACAGCCCCAGCTTGTCTTGCCTGGCATCCAGAGGGTATTACCCTTCCTGTTGTCGGCGTGCCTCCTGGGCCCTGGGTGCGGACTGGGTCTTTATGCAGCAGCAACCTCTCAGCTCGTCACTGTTCCCTAGCTGGTGACTGGGCAAAGGGGTTAGCCCCTCGGGGCCACCTTTCTCATCTTCAGAATGGAAATCGACACTGTCCTTACCCGGGAGGACAGGGGGGCTGCCACCCCCTTGACTTCCGCAAAAACAGCCCGTGACTCTGAAAGGCTTTGAAGTTGGGGGGTGTCTGCAGCTGGGAGTACCACGCTGCCTGCGTGCAAATAGTGCTGAGTCCAGCCGGGGCCCCCAAATCGCAGCGCGGTGACCTGCGCCTGCTCTGAGCCTCCATGTGCCACTCCGTCTCCTTGGGGCTCCATCCTCGCTGTGGTCCAGGCACTCCAACCGATAGCCTCCCCGCCCCCACCCCAAACTGCCTCTCTAGGTTTCTGAGACTAACTTTTGCCAGGAGTTAAAAGAAAAAAGAGACACCCCTTGTTTTTCTCCAGCTGCGACTGGTAGTCAGCCCAGGCAGGTAACAGCCCAGGCATGTGGTGGATCCTGGTATCCTGGCACTGACGGCGACCCCCACCCCCACCCCAATGATGAGCTGTGGGTCAAGGCGGGCGCTTGACATATGGCAACCAATAGGCCCCCAAGTCCCCATAGTGCAGCTGGTGCTGCCTCTCTGCCTGCCGTTGCGAAAGTGCAGTAGCTGTGTCATCGCTTTGGGTGTCACCCCACCCCCTCCCAAGTGCCTGGGCACGTCCCCTCTGCCTGAGGAAGACCCCCGGGCCCTGGAGAAGGGCTCCAACCTCCCCACTCAGGCCCTAGGGGTCACCTTCCAGTAAGCCACACACTCTCCAAAAGTCAAAATCTGGTTCTAGAAAAACACTGACCCAAAGACAACCAGATTTTGAAAGCTGCCTGTGGAACTCACAGAGCCCTCCACCCAGGCAAAGCCAAATGGGTCACCTAGGAGTTGGTGCTGATTCAGGGGCACCCTGTGCGTGTGATCGTGGAACAGAGGCCCCATGGAGGTTTCTAGGCTGTCACCTTTCTGGAAGCAGAGCACCTGGCCTTTCTGCTGCAGCACTGCCAGCTGATTTGCCCCACGCACGGACCGTTCCTATGTGACCCTCCTGGCTGTCCCCTGAGGCCAATGAGGGTTGGGCTCTTGTTTTATAAAATAAGGTGAGCCCCATGATGGTGGCTGAGCCAGGACGGGCCCCGGAAGACGTCAAGCCCTGATCCTCTATCCTGTGTCAGGCCCGGCTATCTCTTCCCACCTGATTCTGCTCAGTTCCTGCTCCAGGGCAGGCCAGGTTTCACCGGCTGTGGGCAGCCAGCCTGGTAGCCACCTCAAGCCTTTCAGAGTGCCCTGGCCCCAGCCAGCTGGAGGCCCCAGGGGCAGATGGGGCCGGGTTAAGGTGAGGCACCAGCACCGACCCACGAGTGATCACCTCCTTAGACTTTCAAACTGGAGGGTGTTTCGTGCTCGCTTCGGCAGCACATATATAAACTGGAGGGTGTTTCACGCTAGGTATAGCCCACCTTCACACACACAACTCGGTGCGTTTAGTCTATTGATCATGCTGTGCCCCCACCACTGCTGGCCAGTTCTGGAATATTCTAATCAACCCAGAACAGTCAGCACGCACACAAGCTCTTGTAGGCTTTGCTCAGTGACTCCATAGGCAATACACAGCACCGCTTCCTGGGATTTTTTCAGGCTGTAAACTTGACGGAAGGAGTCCTCCCAGTCACATCTCTTCTTTATTTTTTTTTATTAATTTTAATTTTAATTTTTTTTAGGCATCACTGCCCTCTGGTGGTGGGAGTAGGACGCCCAGCCTTTGCTCCTGTGAGCTGGATTTGAACCTCCAACCCAGTGGGCCGCAGTCCCGCGCCCAACCACTACGCCACCGGGGCTCAGCCCTCTTCTTTGATACATAATAACTCTGCGTTTCCTATGTCTGTGGCTGTGGACCCACTTTGGAGGGCACCCTCTGCCGGGATCCCTGGTGGAGGAGTGGCCCCGCCATCGCAGAGGTAGCTGATCTAAACCACCCGCAGCTCCAAGGGAGAAAGACGGGGCCTTCTATTCCTGAAACCAGTTACAGTCAGCATTGACTCTGCAGCAGTGGGTGCGGTGTGGGTCTTATCCGCTGACAGGAATGGGATGAGGGCTGCTGCGTTCTGAACTTCTCGGAGGGTGTGAGACCACCCTGTGCTGACTGGTCCTCTTGGTGACTGTTGCTGAGAGTGGCTGTGAAGAAGGACATGCGACGGCCGAGAGAAGCAAAGCTGCCCCTGGAGAGGACTCAGAAGAAGCCCAGCTGATGAAGATTCGGAGGAGGAGGCCCACGCCTCCTGGAAACATCTTGCCAGAGGTCCCGGGTCATAGATGCACAACTGTGATACAGTCCAGGGGGGGACGGCGCCGGGCTGGCAAAATCAAGGTCATCAGTTCTAACCCAGCCAGCTGCTCCTCGGGAGAAAAAGGCTTTCTGCTCTCGTGAAGAGTTCGACTCTCTGAAACGCACAGGGCACGGCTCCTCTGTCCTGTAACAGGATCATGGGGAGTGGGAATCTTCTCGATGTCTGTCTGTCTGTCGGTGCGATCTTTTGTGGAAGAAGACTGCTACATCTTTCTCCCACTCCGTTCTCTCTGCACTGGCCTGTTCTGGGCATCACCTGGGAGCGGACTTGGCTTCCGGCGACAGACTGCTCCAACTGAGCCCCAGGGCCGCAAGGTCCCTCTGCGGGGCAGCGTGTTCTGCATCAGAGCTTCCTACTCTCCGTGGTGGAGTAAGCCGGGTGTGGGTGGACCACATTATGGGGGATGGCCTCCACCATTGGGCTACTGGAAACGCTGCTGCAAAAAAGCATCCTGTGCAAAGATGCACCGCCAAGACCTTTGGCCTCCCCACCCGTTCCGGGCCTGAGGGCCAGCACAGCGCGTCCAGCTCCGAGCTACGGGCGGTCATCTTTGGGAACCCTAGGGTCTTGCTTTCAGTTCTCCTGATTGGTCAAGAAGACGAGGGGAACTTCAAAGGCAGCCAGCCAGGCGTTCTCCTCCTCTTTCTCTCCCACTCCACCAACACCCTCCCCGAGACCCCAAGACTCTGCCCCCTTTCCAGGGAGTTCTACACACTGGGGACCCCAGGGTGGCCCCAGGTGGCGGCTCTGCCCCAGGAGACCCGTGTGGTGGGGCTGCCACCTCCTGTTCTCAGACAGGTGGCCTCCTTGCCGGGAGGGACCTCAGAATCCCTGTGCGTGCAAGGGGGCTACCCAGGGCTCAGCGGAGGCCGGCTCAGCACTCTGCCCGGCAGGCCTGGGTGAGTATAGGGTTCATCTGCTGCAGGTCTGATGCCCGGCTGCCACCCCCTAAGCTGCATGCTCATGTTTTTCATTTCATGAGCCGGTTCCAGCCCAGGTCCGCCCAGCTTTCCTGGCACGCAGGAGGTCGGCACTCAAGGCTGGCACGTTGTGGGTTCTGTGTGCATCTCATCAGCTTGAATCCACTCAGGGGCCAGCCCCTGCTGGCAGGGTCACCCCCACCCCATCCCAAGCCTCTCTTGACTAGTGCACAGGGTCCCAGAGACCCTTTGCCCCTCCTTGTACCAGCTGGGAGACTGGTGGGGACATGTGTCCATTTGGGCTGTGTGTGTGTGTGTGGCCAGGCCATCCCTCCCTTAGGGAAGAATTCCTATGTGTGAACGTGGGTGGAATTGGGGTTCTAGACTGGGGTCTGCAAGGGGCACCGTCTACCCCCAACTCCTGTGCCCCACCCCTCAAATGACACAGATTGCAGGCAGATCGCGTTTATTTGTGGATTGTACATGATGGGGGAGGAAGCAGGGGTCTCTCTCTAGAGTCCAATCAGTTCTGCGAATCCCAGAAACTGCCCCTCACCCCCACTGTTCTGAAGCCAGCATCTAGCTATGGTACATTCTCCTGGCCCCCCTGGCAGCAGCACAGGATCAGGTGGCAGGACGGAGGCCCCCCTGTGCTCAGAGCGCCGAGGGGCTCGCCCCAAGCTGCCCACAGGTCCCTATTTTACAGACTAGGAAACCGAGGCACGAGCGGGAACCCCTCACCTGCACAGGTGGCTCTAGCTCTGGGCTGCCGGAGCTGGGCTCTCGGGTTTCAGATGCTCCCCATGGGGGGTGGGGTGGGGGGTGGGTGTAGGACCCGCAGATGGACACGTGCCTGTTCTGTAGCATGGGGGCTACGGGAGCTGGGTGTGAATCCTGGCTCTGACGCTCAGTACTGGCCGTGGGCCCCCTGGTGAGTCACCGCCTCGCTGGGCACCTCGGTTTCCTCATCTGTAAAACGGACAGAGGCACTCAAAGAACTGGTCCGTGAGCCACAACCCTCCCTCGTGCCTCCTGCACAGCCTCGTGTATCCTGGGCGGCTAGATTTCCTGTTCTTTCCTCCCCCAGGCCCCGCACCCCCACCCCTGGGACCCAGAGACTCAAGGCTGGCCAAGGAGGTGTAAGCAGAGGGTCCCCAGTGCTCCCAGAAAAAGGCTTCTTAAAGCCTCTCCCCATCAGGAGGTGAAGACCGGCACCCTGGCAGCCTGCTGCTCCACGAGGCACCCCTGAGAACAAAGTCCGGGATCCTTCCCTGGCGCAAACCGAGGGGGGTACCGTGTTCTAAAACTCCCGTGGCCAGGCCCGACCAACCCCTACAGAGTCCTGCTGCGATGCCTGGCCCCCGGCCCTCTCCCTGGGCGCCGACCTCACACCAGCGTGGAGTCTTTCCCCGTGGGCCCTGGCCTGGGACCCAGCATGCTGCGCATCTCACGGGTGACCCCAGCCCAGGGCCCCGTGCCTGCCGGCATTGTCCTGTGCCCGCGGGGTGCGGGGAGGCTGCCTTCCTGGCCGGTCCCCAGGGCCATGGGCGCTGTGGAGGAGGCCATGGTGCCAAGAGGGAACTCAGGCTCCGGGCAGGCTGAGTAGGGGGGCCGGCGGTAGGTACCCTGCTGGGGCGGGGCCCCGGGGCCGGCCTTGGAGACCCGGGTGGGGCGGGCGGGGTCCTCGTCGAAGGGGGGCGGGGACAGCTCGTGGAGGCCTCGGCGGGTGGCTCGCGCAGCCCGCAGGAGGGTGTGGGTCAGGACGGCCACCAGGGCCAGGGCTCCCACGCCGAAGATGGAGGCGGCCACGGCGCCGGTCTCGATCTCAAAGAGCAGGAGCGCGTAGATGGACAGGGCTGAGGAGGGAAAGAGGGCGCGTTTGTTCCCTCCACAAGCATCAGGGGCGCCCCAAACAGGCGCCCTTCCCAGGAAGCCCACCACACAGGAGGCACAGCCGGGGGGGCCCATCTGGCCCCGCTACGCCCTGCGATAGGCCTTCATGTCACGCGTAAGGAAACGGAGGCCCACGGAGACCAGGCTCCCCGTCCCCCAAACCGCACAGCCAGGAAATGACCGCAGTGACCCCAGTTCACAGGCAAAGAAACTGAGGCTGGGAGGGGGAGTCCTTGGCCCAAGTCGATCCAGTCAGCGGGTTCAGAGCCGCTTTGAAAACCTTTTTAAAAGTCAGATGAAACCCTGGGCTGAGCCCCGGTGGCGTCAGTGGTGGAGTGCGGGACTGTGGTCTGTGGGCTTGGCTGTTCAAGTCCAGCGGTGGCTCTCAGAGGCCCACGACCACCAGAGGCAGCGATGCCTCCCCTCCCCAAAAAATCAAATGAAACCCACCACAGCCATCAAATCGATCCTTACTAATAATAATCCTCTAGGATGGAGCCGAAGCCCTGGTAGCTTAGTGGCCGCTTGGGGGGATGCTAATTGCAAGGTCCGCAGTTTGAAACCAGCAACCGCTCTGCCGGGGCGGGGGTGGGGGGGTGGGGGAAGGGGGGGCAGATGAGGCTTGCTTCTCCCGCTAAAAGTCAGCTTCTCAGAAACCCACAGGGGCAGTTCTACCCTGTCCTTCCCCCTCCCCTTGGCATCACTGCCCTGCTGGGAGTAGGAGGCCCAGCCTTGCTCCTGGAGAGCAGCTGCTGCTGGATTCGAACCGTCAACCCCATGGGTCGCAGTCCCGCACACAGCCACTGCGCCACCCGGGCTCAGCCTCTACCCTGTCCTTTCAGGTCTCTATAAGCACCAACTTGCTGGTAGGGAGCTTTAAGGACAAAGCCGAGTTTCCAGGACCCTGCAGGGCCTTCTCCTCCCACAGAGTTACGGTCTCCGAATGTCAAAGGGGCAGGTCTACTAGGACCTAAGGCAGCGTTCTCAATGTCCTCATGTGAGACCCTTTCATGCAGTTCCGCATGTTTCGGTGACTCCCCCCCCTCAACCATAAAATTATTTTTGGGGGGGGCTACTTCATCACTGTCATGTTAATGAAGATGGATGACCCCTGTGAAAGGGTTGCTGGACCCCCAAAGGGGTCTCGGCCCACAGGTTGAGAACCGCTGGCCTAAGGGGTCACTGACTCAGCAGCAACTCAATGTCGGTGAGCTTAATGCAGGAGTGAGACTTGGGTTTGTTTTTGATGTGAGGACTCAGAGGCATTGTGCGTCACACCCTTGGATCACATCTTTCTCTGGCCTCTTGCTGATCTGAACAACACGATGGCCAGTGAGGTGAGCTGAGGGCCTGTCTGTCCCTCTGTCATCCTCTCCCGTGTCCGGCTGGCACTATTCTTGGTGGTGGGTGGCTGTCCTGTGCATTGTAATACATACAGCAGCAGCCCTGAACTTCACCCGCTCAATGTCAATAGAAGCCCCCACCCCAGCCATGACTCTCAAAAATGTCTCCAGCCAGGACAAAGTATCCCCTGGGAGGGGGCAGAATCAGTCTCTCTTGAGGATCCATTGATCTAGTCCCCAGGCACTGGGTCCAGAAAGTATTGGGCCCACCTCTTGGATGCGGTGATGTCGTTGGAACCTTGCTGGGCTAATCAGGTCCTTGTGATTGGGGCAGGGGAATCACATGGCCCGAGCTCAACCAATCAGAGTCAACTTTGAGACTTTTGCTTGGCCAAGGAGGATGGGGTGGGGGAGTGGGTGGTGGAATCCTTTGTCTACAGCCCCTGTCCATTAGAGTCCAGAGCTGATGGAGGGACCTGTTTTGGGGTGGGGGCCATTTTGGACCTCTCCCTGGCCCTCTCACTTTTGCAGACGCTTCGCTGGACCGTGTAGGTCATAGGAGAACCAGGTCAAAGCCTCCGTTTGGATAAGCATCCTTGAAAGGACTGCTATAATTACTCTGTTGGCTCTGGTTCCCATTGAACAAAGGCCTGGCTGGAGAATTCTTGCAGAGTGAGGTCACCTCGTCTCACAAAGAGGCGAACCAGGAGGTGAAAAGGAGGTGAATGAATACCAAATTTAACGCTTAATGTGACTGACATAATGTTACACTACCACCACCACCACCACCACC
>PVJH01045741.1:0-12222 GCA_004026705.1 Nesogale talazaci
CCTGACCCTCACCTTCCTCTGCAGACCCAAGGGAGGGAAGAGGGGATTGACAACCACGAGGCTCCGGCTGATGGAGTCTTTCCTTGTCCCGAGGGGGGTTAGCCCCTAGGTCAGGGAGTGGGCTGGGGGCTGGAGGAAACCTTCAGACGAGGGGTGACGTCTGGATTTTCCCTGGTCACCCAGGCTCCGTTCTTCACTGTGTTGTTCCCCTTGCCCACTCACCCGTCCACCTAGCCACCCATCTAACACCGGGACTCAGAGAGCAGGGTGATGCCAGGGTCCCCGCTCAGCTGGCGGCCGCGTGAACACAGGGAGGTCCTTTCGCCTTGCTGACGTCCCCCTTCCGCAGCTTCCCCCGGGAGCTGCCCTCCCAGGGGGTCTTCGAGGACTTTCTGGTCATCCTTGTGGCCTCAGAGACCAGAGGAGAGCTGTGGACGCTACTGGAGAAACAGTACCCACAGTCTGCCCACATGCCGTTTCCAAGACTCCCACCCACAGCTCTGCACCTCCCAAGCCTCCAGTCCCCTGCACTGGGAAACTGGACCAGGGAGCCAGCCCTCGGGGTAGACAGAGGGTAAGATAGGAGACTGCCTATGAAGCTCTGTACTCTGAGGACTTGTGAGGGGGTCACGCCCAGCGGAGGATGCTGGGAGGAGCAGGGAGCTCTCTTGGGGCTGGGGTAGAGCCTCCAGTGGGGAATGTCTGGGCCCTGGGTCAGGCGCCAGCCTCCTCCGGGCCAGGCCCGTGCCCCTCCTGTCGTCCCTCTTGGCTGGGCTTGGCCTCTGTCCCACAGCATCTGCCAGGAGCGGAGAGATTACCTCCTAAAAATAGGCCCTGGGCCCCACAGAAGTTGTTTTGCTCCCTTCCCCGTGATTTCCCTTCAGCAGCTCAGGGCGCCTGGGAGAGCAAGCCCCACCCTGCTGCCCCCCTCCCCCAGGATCATTGAAGGGAGGGTAGGGAGGCCAGCGTGTGGCAGGAGGGGCTGGTCAAGGGTCATAAGTTGGGGGTCCGTACAGTGATGTGTCGGGTGCAGTCAAGGCCCCAGGAAGGAATCTGATGATGGTTTCCATGACCCAGACTCTTGGTGTCCTTTTAGCCACTCCCGTTTTTGAATGACTCCCCACCCCCCGCCCCCCAATGTATTTATCAATCATCCCAGGTGCATGAAGTACCAAGGAGCCTTGGGTCTGCTAGGACAGTGGACTGAACCCTAACCTTGACCCACCACTCCCCTTCTAGCCAGGCAGCCCATCCCCTTGTGCACATGACACAGGCCCAAGGACAGAGAAGGTGACATCCAGGAAACAGAGAGAGGGCCCTCACAAGAATGCCTCTCCTGGCCCATCACCTGGCCAGGTGGTCCTAGCTCTTAGGATGGATCAGGGGACCCCGAGATGTCTCTTGAACCCCTAGCGCTTTCCGTGCCACTGGGGATGAGTGTCGAGGCTGCGGGCACACCCCCACACAGGCACACGCACACATGTCCAGTTCGTGGGGTCGAGCCTAGCCCTGCAGGCTTTATTTCTCAGCTGTCATTCAAAGCGCTCCTGTCTACCAGGCCCGCTCTGGGCTCTGTGGACTTGCCTGTGAGCGGGAGCGGGGGGGGGGGGGGGGGTGTCATTGTCTTGTCTCCAGCTGCGTCTGGACTGCTGCCCCTGCAGCCGGGCAATGTCTTCCGACTGCAGGGTATTCAGATGGAGCCAGTGAGCATGCTCCAGACGGGGCTGCTGGGACCGGTCAGATGACTACCTTCAGGGGCACGCTGTCCACTGGCTGATCCAGTTCCTTCTTTCTCGACAGGGCCAAGTGGGTGAAGATGAGGGTGAGGATGAGGCCTAAGGGGCCCGAGAGAGAGGGATCAATCAGGCCGTGGGACCTGCCCACTGGGGCGGATTGGTGTCATGGTAAGATTTCCTAGACAGAGTCTCGGAGGACCATGCTGTGGTCCCATGTTTGGAGAAATTCATCTACCGGGTCATACTCGGCCACCAATGCACCCAGGCCTCTCCCGTTTGAAAGCAGGTTGGGTGAGGGAGATTCTGGGAGAAAGTGGGAACTGACAGGAATTGCCCCCTCGATTTCCAAGCCAATTGCACCGCCATCAAGTCGATGGTGACGCTGAGAGCCTGCAGGACTGGGTAGAACTGCCCCTATGGGTATCTGAGACTGGAGCTCATTACAGGAGTAGCAAGCTCCATCTTTTCCCCTCGGAGCGCCGGGCGGTTTCAAACTGCTAACCCTTCCGTTAGCAGCCCGGCGTGTAACCGCTGCGCCCCCAGGATGGAGCTAAAGAAGGAGGGTGACGGGGGAGGGCGACATGGGCTGAGGAATGAGGCTGAAGGGACCAGGCCTCCGCTGCCACCGCCTTCTGGCTGTGTTACCTGGGACAAGCCACAGAACCTCTCTGAGCCTCCGTGAGGGCATCTGGAAAAGGGGGCGGTGCCAGGACGACCTCCCAGGCTCTCAAGGAGGGACCCATGAGGTGATCCGCGTGACATGCGTGGGTCATCGACCGTGATGATGGGGGCTTGGCCAGGAGAGCTGGGGGGGGCGGAGTGTGTGTGCCCTACGGCCAGGGTTCTGACCATCCCCTCACCCCCGACGCCGCTCCCACGGGAGCTGGGCTCTGCTTGTTACCTATGGCGGCCAGGGTGCCCAAGAGGATGCCCAGCGCCGACTGCTTCGTGGGCATGCCCTTCATGCGGCCCACCTTACGCAGGCACTGCCCCTCCACGGTGCACCGACAGACAGCCACTGTGGGGCAGGAGGAAGGCACGGAAGGTCAGAGGGCCCCCCCAGCACCTGGCTTTCCCCGCCTATGGCCAGCTGACTGCTCTGTGTGCACATGCGTGTCTACCATAGACTTGCAGGTGTCCACAGGTGCATGCCGTGAGGCTTGAGAACCCTTCTGTAGCGGCACCTGGGCCCCAGCCTCACCTTGGACCAGGAGCTGCCACTTGAGGTCACTGCGACGGACCAGAACAGGGATGATGTGCTTCTGGGGTTCCACCCAGTGCAGGGCCAGGCTGAGGTAGGCATGGGAACCTGAGGAGAGGGCCTGTAGGTGAGGGTCAGGGTGGAGAGGGAAGCCCTGCAACTCCCCCATTGCTAGAGGGCATCTCACCCATAAATGCCACCCCTTGTCCACCCCCACACACCGTTGAGGGCCTGGAGGTGCCAGTCCCGCTGCACGGTGGGGTCAGAGCCAAGGGCAAAGCTGTAGGAACCCTGCCCGCTGGCCGGGTCAGGGTCTCCGCTGGCTCCGCTGACCACCACGCCTTGGTCCTGGCGGGGCGTGCAGAGGTGTCCGGCGGACACGGGGGCTGGAGGCGGTGGGGTCTTCAGGAAGTGGAGCACCAGGGGCACGGAGGCGCCGTGATCCCGCTCATCTGCAGAGAAGGTGGCAGGCCCTTGGGTGTGCAGTAAGCTCCTGAATTCCAGGGCCTGGGACCCCTCCTGCTAGCCCTCTCCCCCGGATCCTCAATCCCATCACTGCACAAGGCACTTCCCCTGTACTGGCCCAACAACAGCCAGGCTGTTCCTGTTCTAGACGCCACGGTCCACCAGGTGGGGACACCTGGCACCACAAGGCAACCCAGCAGAGAGTTGATGCTGCCCCAGACACCTCCACCCACTGGCACCACAGGGATCCTGTCCACATCTGGCCTCAGGTCTATCAGGTTCATCTCCTGGCCCACAACCCAGGCTAACCTGCCCAACCCCAGCCCTGTCCTGGGTCCCCAGTCCCACGCCCTCCACCCTCCACCTGCTCCAGATGCCAGATGTCCCCAAGGGCCCTCTGGGAGCTGAGATGTCCCCCAGAGAGGTGGGTTTGAATGCTAAGCTAGAGGGCTGGTCAGGCAGGCCAGACCTGGCCAGGTCCATTTGCTGGGTCCACTCAGCCAGGGCTGGGTGCGTGCCCGCAAGGCCTTCTGGGAGGACGCCCGGCTCTGATCGCCTGAGGCCGGTTCTTCCTGCCAGGGGGTCCCCGCCCCACCTGCGGGTACCTGCGTGCTGGACCGCCACGAGCACCGTGTACGTGTCCCCGGGGCGGGCACCCTGCAGGGGCCGCGCTGTGTACACTTCCCCAGACGCCTCCTTGATGCACAGCCAGCCCTTGGAGTCGTTGACCAGGGAGAACCTGGGGCCCAGAGAAGGTGGGAGGGGCAGCGAGGAGCTGGGCTCACTCTCCACATCCTCCTCTGTGGCACCAAGGGGGCAGCAGTGGCCAGGTCCCCAGTCCCTCTCCTGCGCCCCTCTCTTCCCCAGCCTGGAAAGGTGACTGAATCAGGACGGTGGGACTGGGGGGGGGGGGTGTTTCAGAGGCGGCAGGAGTGTTTGTACCCCAAACCAGAGATCAGGAACCTCTCCTATTGGGTGAGGGAGTGGGGGTGGGCATGAACTCTCCCTTTGAGAGCCTGGGAAGCCTTACTCCCCAACCCTGGTCTCAGGAACCCCACGAAGGGGCAGAGCCTAGAAGCAGCCTCATTTTGGTGGCAAAGCAAGAGGGAGGCCTGGGGGCAGTTCCCGTCCCTGGGCATATACAGAGGCACCTATCTGAGCTCCCGTGGGGTGAGAAGCCGGGACCCCCACCCCCACGAGTCCAGTCACTCCTTTGGCCTTAGATACGCTTTGAGGTGTATCCCAGACTCCCAGGAATGTGAGCTGCGAGGCCCCGGGCCCTCTCTGAGGAGCGGGGAAGGTCCAGCCCAGGTGCAGGCCGGTGTTGGCTCACCTGAGGGAGCTGGTCATAGGCACCGAGGGCTGGATGGTCAGCAGGAGGGAGCCGGCTGGGGTGCTGACCTGGACGCCGGCCTCGTAGCTCCTCTGGGGGAGCGACGCCCTCTCCACCAGCACAGTCACGGTGGCCGTGGATCCCGGGCCTGGGTCGGGCCCCACCAGCTCCACCACGCTCCGCACCACCACCAGCAGCTTGTGGCTTGGCACAGTTTCATAGCTGAGCTTCTAGAATTCCAGGGGGCCTGGGTTATGGCACGGAGAGTGTCCACGTGTGTGCCCCCCTCCAGCCCCCACCCTTCAGGCCCTGACCTGGCGGAGCCGGAGGTGGGCATGGCCTGTGCCTGGTTCCCAGTCCAGACCGAAGGTCCCCTCCACGTCTCCCGAGACAATGGCAAAGTCCATGAGGCGGAAGTCCGGCTCCAGGTCCTCATCGGTGGCTGTGAGGGTGGCCACCAGAGTCCCAGGCTCTGCCTCCTCAGGGAGGCTCAGGGGCCCGATCTGGAGAGATGGGGTAAGGTCATCAGGACCCCTCCATCAGCCCCCACCCCCACGTTTTATCCCACCACTGCTCACCTGGGAGGTGGTGAACTCAGGGGCGTGGTCATTGATGTCCCTGATCAAGACGGTGACCTCACACGTGCTGCTGAGGCCTGAGGAAGAGGAGGACGGTTGGGCGGTCAGAGCAGGGACAGAGGGCAGGGCCTCCCGGTTCCCATGAGGGACTCACCGCCTTCGGCTCCTGCCAGGTCAGCGGCCAGCATCTGAAGCAGGAAGCTCTGGCCGGCTTGGAGAGGGGCAGCCCCCAGCGTCACACTGCCCGTGGTGGGGTCCACCTCAAAGGCTCTCCCTTCTGCCCCCTCCTCGGGCTCTGGGTTCAGCAGCTGATAGACCACGTGGGCATTGGGGGAGCCGGAGGCATCTGCATCCTCTGCCGACAGCCTGGTCACCTCCATCCCTGCGAGACAGCACCTGCCAGTGTGCGGCTACAGTTCTTCCTGAGCGGACCCTGTGTGAGAGTGTGTGTGTGTGTGTGTGTGAGCGTGAGAGTGTGTGCAAGAGTGTGAGTGAGAGACTGTGAATGCCTATGTGTGTGTGTAAGAGAGAGAGAGTGTGGGTGAGAGGGTGTGAGAGTATGTGTGTGGGTGTGTATCAGCGTGAGAGTGTGTGGGAATGGATGTGTGGGAGTGAGTGTGTGTGTGTCAGTGTAACAGAGTGTATGAGAGTGCATGTGAGTTTGAGAAAGCGTGTGTGTGAGTGTGTGCACGTGCGTGTCAGTGTATGTGTGTGAGTGTGAACGTGTGCGTGAGTGTGTGACAGTGTGTTTGTGTGTAAGAGTGTGTGCTTGAGTGCATGTGTGTGAGGATGTAGATGTGTGTGACAGTGTGCTTTGTGTGTACGAGTGTGTACTTAAGAGTGTGGGTGTGAGAGTGTGCACGTGTGTGGCAGTGTGTGTGAGTGTGTAAGTGTGTGTGTGTGTGTGTGTGTGTGTGTGCTGGGGGTAGGACACTGATAAGGGTAATTGAGGCCAGGCCCCCATCCCAGAGAAAAGCAGGAGGATGGCTGGGTTCGTGGGGACTTCACCTCTCCTTCCATCCCCAGCAAAACCCCCTGCTCACCTGGGGGACTGAGCTCAGCGATGCTGATGGGGAGGTCCTGCTGGGGGCAGATGGGAGCGTTGTCATTCACATCCGTCACCACCACCTGCAGCTGCAGAGCTTCCGCATAGTCCTCACCACGGGGGTTCTGAGCCCGCACTTGGAGCAGGTACTGTAGGAGGGGGGGGTGCTTTGGGTGAGGACCAAGGGCCATCCATCTTGACCAGGGTCTGCATTCCCTTCTAGTGGCTAGCTGTGGCTCTTCTGGTTCAACCCCCCTGCTTGGGGCCTTGGCGGGGGATGTGACATCCCAGAAACCAACCCAATGGAGACCAAGTCGCCCCGCCCAGCCTGCCTCCCTGGCTCCCTCTCACCTCACCTCAGCCTGGTCTTCTCGATCCAGCTCCCTGCTCACAGACAGTTGCCCCTCTGCATCGACATCAAAGGGCCCAGGAGGCTGGCTCTCCAGATGGTAGTGCACATGCCCCCCACTCCAGTGCACCTGGGGAGGAACACAGAATGAGGCACCCCTGCCAGGGGACAGCCCACAATGGCCTGCCTCCCAACTGCTTCCTGGGAGGGGAGCTAGAGTGACCCCAGGCAAGTGGCTCCCCTGTCTGGTGCTCCACGGTGGCTCAGCCCTGATCCCGGCACGGACGCTGCCCCAACTGTCTCCATGGATTCCAAACCAAACTCACGGTCAGAGAGTCGATTCCGACTCAGAGAGACTGTCCAAGACAGGATGGAACAGTCCCTCTGGGTTTCCGGACTTGAAACCGTGACAGGAACAGACAGCCTCAGCTTTCTCTGGCACCAGGGGGAGGGTGTGTGTCAAACTGCTGACTTTGTGACTGGAAGCTCTCTAGACCGCCAGGGTCCCCTGTCGGACGGACTCGGTTCCTTTATTTTCTTCCCCTTTCAGACTGGGTAGATTCCTAGAGAAGGCCTGAGACATTCCTGGCCTAGGTGACAATCCCAGTGACAGCAAGAAGTGACAGCTGTTCTGAGAAAACCTTGTGCAAGCGCTGGAGGTCAGAGCTCAGCGGCATCGTGGGTGAGGGGCGTGGCTTGGTCCCTGATCCTTGCATACCGCACTTCATGGTGGGGACTAAGGGAACTAGAGGAAGGAGGACCAAGGGTTAAAGAGGCCCTGGACTCCAGGTTTCCAGCTGTTTTCAGACCCCAGGAGGCTCCTTCAGTGGCGGACAGACACATACTCACCTGGGCAATGAGATGTGGGTACGGCACTTGGAGATTTTCTGCCAGGTGGATGGGCTCTAGGGGGACCCAGGTGTTCTCCATGATGGAGACAACAATAGTGGCTGTGGTCTGGTGACCGGAGGCCTGGTCTCCCATGTCCTTGACCTGCACCAACAGCTGGTAGAGCCTCTCCAGGGCAGGGTCTAGACTGGTGCTCTCTAAGAGGGGAAGGGTGGCCGGTTGAGCAGTGAGCCAGACACAAACCTAGACTTGTGGTGGGCCTTCAAGATACCCTCTTGCCCAGGGGTGAGGAACAGGATGGTTAACGCTCTTACAAGCATCCACTCAGAACCAGGCACTATACAATGCCACTTCCATATCTAGCCAGACCATGAATGGTTGTGAATGGGTGGATGAGGGGTAGATGACCAGGATGGCATTGGGGATTTGGCAGGACAGTTTGGATGAATGAATAGTTAGCTAGGTAAATGGATGGGAAGTTGGGTGGGACAATGGATAAGTGTTTGGATGGATGGGTGGGTGACTGAGCTTGGATGGGTGGGTGAATGGGTTTGGATGGATGGGTGAGTGGGTTTGGATGGGTGGGTGAATAGATTTGGATGCATGGGTGAATGGATTCATGGATGGGTGAATGGGTTTGGATGGATGGTTAAATGGATTTAGATGGATGGTGAATGGATTCAGATGGGTGGGTGAGTGAATTTGGATGGGTGGGTGAATGGATTCAGATGAATGGGTGAATGGGTTTGGATGGGTGGGTGAATGGATTCAGATGGATGGGTGAATGGGTTTGGATGGATGGGTGAATGGATTCAGATGGGTGGGTGAGTGGAGTTGGATGGGTGGGTGAATGGGTTTGGATGGTGGGTGAATGGATTTAGATGGATGAGGGAATGGATTTAGATGGATAGGTGAATGGATTCAGATGGGTGGGTGAGTGGATTTGGATGGATGAGGGAATGGGTTTGGATGGGTGGGTGAATGGGTTTGGATAGATGCGGGAATGCATTTGGATGGGTGGTTGGGTGGCTAGATAGATTGGATGGGTGGTTGTGTGACAAATAGGTAAATGAGTCGCTGGGTAGACAGATTGGTGTACAATTGGCTTCTCTTTTCACCTCTCTGCCTTTGACTGGACTTCCATATGTCCCTCATCATCAGTCCCAAGACCTCTGGCAGCCCTCAGATTCTTCCCTCCTGGTCCCTGAGGCCCAGGTCTCCAAAGCGCCGGACTGAGGGTCTCTGCGCACACACACTATGGATTGGCCCTGCCTCTAAGCCTCTTGTCTTGCTTCCCAGCATGCCTGGGCCCCCTTCTCTGTCTCTCAGACTCCAGCTCCCCTGGCACCTTCGCCAGTGTTCCCTGACCTTCCCCCTCCATCACACACAGGCTCACCCTTGGGGCTGAGGGCCAGAGCCCCGAGCTGGGGTTCCAGCTGGAACATGTTTGGAGCAGGGTGGACTGGGGTTTGGCTCAGGATGTGGAATCGGAGGTCCGAGTTGGCTGTGCCTGGCTGGTCCCCATCCGAAGCCTCCAGGAAGAGGAAGGGGACACCTGTGTTTGTAGGGGAGGATGAAGAGATGGAGGGAGGGAAGGAGGATGGGAGACAAGCACCCTGGGCCTTCCCTCTCACCCCCTGGTCTCTTTTTTTTTTTTTTTTTTTTTGGCATCACTGCTCTCCGGTGGTGGGAGTAGGAGGCCTAGCCCCACTGCTGGAATTGAACCTCCGTCCCAGTGGGCCGCAGTCTCGCGCACAACCACTACGCCACCGGGGCTCAGCACCACCCTGGTCCCTTAATCTATGTCCAGCACTGTGCCAGGGCTCTGGAAACAAGCTGACTTTTCACCCCACTGCACAGAGGAGCAAATCAGTGAATGGGATCCATGGAAGGGCCCCCAGTAGGGGCAGGGGCAGGAAGGATATGGGGGAGGTATGGGAGTAGAGGACTTGGGCCCTGGCGGTCCTACCCCCATGAAGACTCTCTGGCCAGCTCTACAACTCTGCTGTCCTCAGGGCTCCGCTGGCCTCAGCCCACTCACTCACCAGCCCTGGTGCCCTGGCTCAGCTGAACGCGATAGACGGTCTGGGAGAAACGGGGCACCTGGTCGTTTTCATCCATCACTCGCACAGTCACAGGCTGCGGGCCCCACAGGACAAGGCCGTCCTCACTCTCCAGGCTCACCTGGCAGGGAAGTCTGTCAGTGCACTGCCCTGTCCTCACCCTGCTGTCCTTCACTCCGGCTCCAGCCATACCTGCAGCCGATGCTCGGCCTGCTCCTCTCGGTCCAGCGCCCTGGTCACCAGCAGGAAGCCAGACTCTGGGTCCACAGCAAAGGGGCTCTCTGTGCCCACGCCAGGGTCCCCCGACAGCACAATCCGGCCCTCAGCCTTCTCATAGGGCAGTGGCAGCTGGCAGGAGAGTTCAGACCAAGTCCAGGGAATGCCAGCCTCTTCCAATGGCCCCCCCCTTTCCACTCGGGGAAAACCAAGTGTCAGTAAAGGCCTGGGGTCAGGGTGTAAGCGCCTGGGGTCCAAAGCCAGCGCTTTGTTCTAGCACTCTGGGGCTCCCAGTCGCCCCTCTCTTCTTCTCAAGGAAGCGAGTCTTCCTGTATCTCAAAGTTCCGCTTTCCTCTGGGATGAGAACCTTATTATTCATTAACACCGTCTCTCGTCTCTCCCACACTCCCCGCCACTGAGCAAGGGAGGAGGAAGGTACTGGGGGGAAGGCTGGGGGTGAGACGGCCCACCCGGGCGCCTCTCAGACTCACCTTGGCCAGGTACAAAGGGAAGTTTCCACCATAGTTTTCTGGGACTTCCACTCGCAGCTCTGTAAGCTGGGCCTCAAGAAGAATCTGAGGAAGAAGCCCCAGGGACTGCCAGGTGGGCACTTGGCCACACCTGAGTCCACTCCCCTTTAACCTTTGGCACTTACCTCAAGAGGCTCGGAGCCAGCTTGACCAGCCCCAACCCCTACTCCTGTGGTGGGTATAACTGATCTAAATGGAGGGGGGGAGGGACACGTGAGTGTCTGAAAGAGGGGTCAGGGGCGCCCAGCTCACCTGGGGGGCAGAGAGGCAGAGCAGCCACAGCCAGGCAGGGACCATGGTGAGAAAGACCTGAAGGGCATGGTAAGATGGGTACAGGCCAGCTCCCTGGGAAGGGGGGGGGGTGCTCCATGCCCCCAACCCCTAACCCTAGGGGTCTCTGCTCCCATCTCCACTCCACCAGGCTCCATCGCCCTCTCCCTCTCCCTGGTCACCTTGGGAGAGGAAAACAGACCTCCTCCCACCCCCTGCCCTTCTCTTCGGCCCGGCAGCTGGCAAATGTGCCCTCCCTGCCCACCCACTTGGGTGCTGCCCCCTACCTGTCCCACCCAGGTCTTGGGCCTCCATCTATCCCACATTTCACATGACAGGGGGACTTCTCTCTCTCCCCTGAAAGGGCCTCGGGCAGTGTCCAACTCTTAGCCAATTCTCCCCTCTCCCCGGGTCTCAGGCCCAGACCCACTGCCTCTTGGCTCTGGTCCCCACAAAGAACTACATAAGAGTCCCACCGCAGACCTCGGTCTCCTTCCTGTCCTGGACACACTCCCCCCCCCTCAACTTGCAGCCCCCAACGTGTCACTCTCCAGCAGATCCCCAACAGCCACCAACGCACAAAACTGGAAAGAGCCTGGTGACTCTGAGGGTCACTTCTGCTGGGTCTCCCTCCCAGGTAGCCAGCAAGACCCGATGGGAGAGGAGCAGGGCCTAGCCAAGGTCACTGAGACCTGGGCCACCCAAAGGTTCCCCCCGAACAAAGCAGAGGACTCTAGCCACCCTGAACCCCACGGCCCCCCTCCTGCACTCGGCCCCGGCCTGGGCACCCAGCTTCTCCTGCCAGTCCAACAAGAGGGCGCTCGGCAAGTCTGTCCTGGCACAGCAAGAGGACAGGGCAGTGTGTCCCTGCTCAAGGCAGCGAGTCCCTCTCCACCACCCCTCGGCCCTGGCTTCATCGGGACCCCCATTCCCTCACCCGCCAGCGCTTTAGGCTAGTTCCCTCGGTCCAGCTGCCAGATGAAAGGGGTCCTTCCTCAGGGAACACTGGCCAGGAGGGGCTGGGTGGGGGAAAGGCAGGGTAGATGCTTCCCGGTCCAGTACACTTGCTCTGGAGTGGAAAACACCACTGGGCCCACTCGCTGTAGCGTGCCTGGCCCTGCCCAGTCCCCGAGTTATTCATTGACTCTGGGAAGCTGGGGGAGGGCTGCTCCTTATCCGTGACCACCAGCCCCTGGGGGAGAGAAGTGGGGTGGGGGGGGACGATCATCCCTACAGCCCCCGGGGCCTCTGTGCTTGGACATGACTTTGACTTCTGTTTCTGCGGTCCCAGGCTCAGCCTGCTCCCCACACCCTCCTGCACCCGTGCATGCAGACGCAGCTGGGTGACCTCTCTTGCCAGTGCCTGGTGCTTTCCTGCCCACTCCCTGCTTGGTCTGCCGAGCACATGCTTGGGCTTCAGGCCCAGCTCAAATGTCCCCTCTCCAGGAACCCCTGCCTGTGTTCCCAGCCGCCTCTGGCCGCCTCCTGCCCCCTGGGCCATGGGCTACCGGTAAGGAGGCACCAAATAGGGGATTGTCACTGTCTGTCTTCTCCATTGAACGGGGAGGGCTCAGCAAGGCCCTGGCT
>PVJH01045742.1:0-12201 GCA_004026705.1 Nesogale talazaci
AAAAAAACAAAACCTCAATTGAAAAATATTAAAAACTAGAACAAATTTAAGTGGCTTATAAGGGAGATCAAATTTTAACCTAACTGCTTCTGTAATAATCGAGGTTAAGTCACAAAGTTTGAGTGTGGCTTTTACATAGCACTGGGTAACTGAACACCCAGGAAAAAAGTCATTTAAATAATGCTGGTGCTTAAGGGGAAAAATTTAAGATATGTGAGACTTTGAAGTAAACGAATATGTAAACAAATCAACAAAGTCACCTTCCCACTGTGCCCCTACCTCTCACTGCTGCAGGAAAAGGGTTGGCAAACTTCTCGATGTACTCTGCTTGAGCAGCCTCCACATTCTCATGTCCTTTAAAGATGATTTCCACAGCACCCTGTCATAAGAGGAAGCGCCAAACTTCACTGGAGGTTCCAAACCAGGCAAACATCCAATTCATTATCACTTGGTAAGGATTGCAAACTTCCTGGTTCAAAATATTGTACTTGTGAGCTTCGTCAAAGCCAAACTAAATTCACTACCATCTAGTCGATACTGATTCATGACCCTGTAGGACAGGGTAGAATGGGCCCCTGGGAGGCTCCGAGACCTATAACTGCTTAGAGGAGAAGAAAGTACAGGTGAAAAGTGCTACAACCAAGGAACGAAGCACAGGGGCGTGTGCTGACTGGGGCCAACCATCATGACCCAGGCCAGTCAGGGAACTCAACTGTACCTCCCAGAGTGGTAGCACAAGCAAAGATGGGGCCACTTGACTTGCCAAGATTCATTCCTTTCTACCCTACTTGCACCCATTCCTTTAATTATCTATTAGCTCCATGGCCCCTACTTGAAGGGAAGTAAGTGTGCTGTTATTATCTTGAGCTTTTATTACAGATTTCATTCACCAGAGGACAGACTAAATTGCAAATGTGTGGTCTACAAGATGGGGTTAAAAGATAGGACTTCAAGTCAGAACTTTTCAAAGGAGCAAAGGAAGAAGACTGGGATATAACAAATACCTAGTGCTATAGTTCATCATCTTGTGTGCTGAAAAGAGTAAATCTAGGCCATTCCTGGGTGCTGAAGTGGGGTTGGGGGAAATGTCTAATTCTCCCAGTAATTGGGTAAGCTAATTCAATCCTGATCCCTTCACTAACTTAAAAGCTACTCTGGGCCTTTCTCTTTTTTAAATCTCTTTTGTGTGTGTGTGTTTGTGTGTGTGTGTGACATCACTGCCCTGGTGGGTTTAGAGAAGCCCGGCCTTGCTTCTGGAGAGCTGCTGCTGGATTTGAACTGTCAACCCTTTGGGCTACAGCCCCGCACACAACCACTATGCCATCAGGGCTCAGCCCTTTTTAATCATTTTTATTGGGGGATTGTACAGCTCTTATCACAATCTATATATACATCATGTCAAGCACATTTGTACATTTGTTGCCATCATAAGTCTCAAAACATTTGCTTTCTATTTGAGCCCTTGATATCAATTCATTTTTCCCCTCCCACCCCACTCACATCTCCCTCATGAATCCTTGATAATTCATAAATTATTATTTTGTCTTATCTTCCACTGTCGTCTCCCTTCACCCTGTTGTCCACTCCCTGGGGGAGGAGGCTATATGTGGATCCTTGTAATCGGTTCCCCCTTTCTCCCCCACCTTCCCTCCACCCTCCAGTATCACCACTCTCACCACTGGTCTTGAAGGGATCATCTGTCTGGATTCCCTGTGTTTCCATTTCCTATCTGTACCAGTGTACATCCTCTGGTCCAGGCGGATTTGTAAGGTAGAATTGGGATCATAAGTGTGGGGGAAGGAAGTATTTAAGAACTAAAAAAAGTTGTATGTTTTATTGTTGCTACACTGCACCTTGTCTAGCTCGTCTCCTCCCCATGACCATTATGTAAGAGAATGTCCAGTTGCCTACAAAGGAGCTTTGGGTCCCAATCTGCACTCCCCCTCATTCACAATGATATGAATTTTTGTTCCTTGATGCCTGATACCTGATCCCTTTAATATCTCGTGTTTACACAGGCTGGTGTGCTTCTTCTATGTGGGCTTTGTTGCTTCTGCGCTAAATGACCGCTTATTTATCTTTGAGTCTCTTTTTTTAATCTTGATAAATTTATTATGCTTATTTTTTAATTTGTTAAAATCATTTTATTGGGGGCTCTGACAGTTTTCACAATACATAAATACATATACTGTGCCAAGCACTTTCACGTCTGCTGCCATTAGCATTCTCCAAATACCCGCTTTTATACTTGTGCCCTTGATATATCTTCAAGTCTTTAAGACCCTAGACTATATTTTTTGATAGCCAGGCACCATCAGCTTTCTTCACCATAGTTCCTTATGTACCCGCTGTGTCTTCGGTGATTGTGTCAGGAAGGTGAGCATCATGAAATGCCAGTTTAGTAGAACAAAGTGTTCTTGCATTGAGGGAGTACTTAAGTGGAGGCACACCAGAGGCAGTGATGCCCACAAAAAAAAAAAAAAATTACAATTGAGTGGAGGCACTAGGGGCCTTTCTTGACACCCTCTTTGCATTCATTTCACCTGTCCACTCACCCACCATTCACCTGAGGCGAGAACCTGAGAGAAAGGAGGCAGAGCTGGCCTCTGGTCCCTCAGGAGGACTATGGTCACAGCTGGAGGTCCTCACCTTTGCTCCCATGACTGCAATCTCAGCTGTGGGCCAGGCATAGTTGGTGTCACCACAAAGGTGTTTGGAGCTCATGACGTCATAGGCACCTCCATAGGCCTATACGAGAGATCAATTCTCAACGTTAGACTCTGCGACAATCAGTTTCTGTCCCCGACAAGTTCAAAGGAGTTCAGAAATGGGAACAGAATAAGAACCATCCTCTTGAGCTGTGAAAGGCCTAATGTCTACAAAACCAGGGAACAAGTACAGAAAATACATGAGGATAACTCCATGGTCATTGACAGTCAACTTCATTGTCTTTCCTGATTTTTTTCCTGTTTCTTTGTTTCTCCCTTGAGACAAAAGACTACGGACATATAGAAAAGTTTGGAATGTTATTTTGAGATCTATTCAAGAGCATAAGCAAGGCACACTCCTCCTAGCCCAGTGATTCTCAACCTTCCTAATGCCGTGACCCTTTAATACAGTTCCTCATGTGGTGACCTCCCCACCCAACCATTATTTTTGTTGTTACTTCTTAACTTTTTTTTTGGTTATGAATTGAGTGACCCCTATGAAAGAGTCATTCAACCCACAAAGGGGTCATGACCCACAGCTTGAAAACCGCTGTGCTAGCCTTAGTTCTAGCCTCATATATGTTCGTACTTGTTCTAACCAGACCTGTAGCCATGGCATGTTCTAGGAAAACAAAGCTTCAGTGTCTCAAAACTGGGTTCCTTACCTTCCTGGTGATGACTGTGACCTTGGGGACCGTTGCTTCAGCAAATGCATACAGCAGCTTGGCACCATGCCTGATGATACCCCCATATTCCTGTGCCGTGCCTAGGTCACAAGGAAGAGTTATTAATACGCACAAAAGTTCTGAGGGCTGTCCCTCCTCCCTCGATGATGACTGAGGCCTTCTCTGAGACCAGGGGATGGCCAGCACTCACACAGCCCTGGTCCCTGGTGACCCAGCATGTGGAGGAGTCACAAATTCGTAAGGAATTCTGCAGTAAGAGCTCCACAACAGTAGCTGCGTTCCTGGGCAGCTCACCCTGTACCGCTCCCCACGTCAGTGACTCACCAGGCAGAAATCCAGGGACATCAACGAAGGTGATGAGTGGAATGTTGAATGCATCACAGAAGCGGACGAAACGAGCCCCTTTCACAGACGAATTAATATCCAAGCACCCTAGAAATAGGAAAACTGCTGAGCTTCTAAGAAATCCCCGATTTGACTCACAATAGAAGTGCGTCCTCAAGAACCATTGAAAAATGCTTTCCCCATCTCAGTGCGACAGGGAGCACTCCGAGAAGAGACAGCCCAGGACTGGCCTGACCACTGGCTGGTTTCTTCACTACCCGAGCAGGAGCACAAACTGTGTCTAGAGGTCAAAGGCCCAGAGTCAGCTATAACCTGGGTTGAACTGTGTGTCCCCCAAATGTCTCAACGGGACTGGGCTCTAAGCCAGCCTTTCCCTTCCTTGTCATTTTATCTCTTCTTTTGTGTGTGTGTGTGTGTGTGTGTGTGTTTTGTGTGGGCATCACTGCCCCCTGGTGGAAGTAGGAGGCCCAGCCTTGTTCCTGGAGAGCTGCTGCTGGATTTGAACAGTCAACCCTGTGGGCTGCAGTCCCGCACTCAACCACTGCGCCCCCAGGGCTCAGCCCCTTCATCCCTTACTTCTCGGCTTTCCTTTTTTCATTCTGCTGTGGTTCTTTTCTTTGCTCCTTCCCCTGCTTTATTGATTTACTCCTGGCTTTTCTCCTTACCGGCACTTTCACGTCCTCTTTTCTGTCCTACCCTCCCTAGCACTACCTCTTGTATCTGCTTTCTTTTTCTCTACTGTATGTTTTTACTTTATTCTTCACAGTTATTATTTTTCTTGTGATGATTACTACCTTTCTCCTATGTGCTTCTTTAATATAAGTATAAACTCTGAATTATTTCCTTTTTGAGTGAGTTTTTTTCCTTTTTCTTCACCCACCCAACAGAAGACAGTAACTGCGCCCACACGACTCAGACGCATTGGTACCTCCTGCAAGAGGCCGGGGGCCACTACCCACTCCTACACTATCCGCACCACACCACCAGCCACACGGGCCCCGCAGGGCTTCATCCAAACAGCAAGCAGAACTGTACCAAACACGCAAGTTCCTTATTTCACCCACTAATAAACGAGGTGAGCAACTATGCTTATCAACATCACTGTAAATTAAGTACAGATAAACAAAACCGCAATGTCTCTCAGACAACAGATGATTTCAGGTCACATGGTGAAACAATGACTGGTTCAGACAAAAGACCAATACACAAAACCAATAGACTTTTTCCAGAAAGAAAATACATTGGAAATACCTGATAAAGAATTCAAAAGAACAATATTTAGACAGGTTCTAGGGAAACATAGGCAAGACCATGGGAAACAGAATAAACGTAAAGATGATTTCAAGAAACAATGAAGCAAAAACCGATAAAACAATGGAAAGTTAGATAAACAGCAAACAAATCCAGGTAAGTAGTAAGATTTCAGAAATACATAATGTATTAAAAAGCAAAGAAGCAGAATTGAATAAATGGAATGTCTAAATAGTAAGTTTAAAGATAAATCTGTTAATATTATAATGCTAAAGGAATATTTTTTTAAAAGAAAAAACAAAGGTCCAAAGAAAACTAAGACTTAGATGGTACACATTTGAGAGAAGTAATTTCGGGTGCCAGCGATTTGGAGTAGTTATGTGACAGTGGGCAGGTTTCACCCCTCTTGATTTTAAACCGTTTGTTAAAACAGCTTCGTGGTCTGTACAGGCTTTGGAGGATTACAATGGAGTGTTTGGAATTCCCATTCTTCACAATGTTATCTATCGTTTGTTACGATTCACACTGTCGAATGCAATAAAACACAAACAACTCTTTGGTATTCTCTGCTTTCTGTCAAGACCCATCAGAGTTTAGCAGTGATATCCCTCACTCCGTGTCTTCTGACTCCAGCTTAAATTTCTGACAACTGGACAGCCCCTCACAGAAGGGTCACAAGAAAGGAACCAGCCAGGCAGGGCACACCACAGTTCCAAGGAAATGCACCCTATTCCTCCAGTTCTTTACTGCTTCTCCCACCCCACCACCGCAGCCATCATGACTCCAGTTCTACCTTCCAAGTCTGGCTAACCCAGGGCATGTACACTAGTACAGATAAAAGCTCTAGACACACAGAATCCTGGACAGATCGACCCTCGGAAACAGTAATGGGAATAGTGCTACCAGAAGGGTAAAGGGAAGGTGGGGGAGGAGGAGAAAGGAGGACTTGATCACAATGATCAATGTATACTACCCCCTCCCCAGGACCATGAGCAACAGAAAGACGGGTGAAGGGAGACAGTGGATAGTGCAAGATATGAAAATAATAAGAATTTATAATTTATCAGGGGTTCACTAAAGTGGGAGGGTGGGGAAGGAAGGGAAAAAAGGGGAACTGATACCAAGGGTTCAAGTAGAAAGAAAATGCTTTGAAAGTGATGGTGGCCGCATACGCACAAATATGACTGATATAATTGATGTATGGATTGTTGTAAGAGGTGTAAGAGACCCCAATAAAAAACTTACAGGGCAGCACTAATCTATAAATAAATAAATAAATTTTGGACACCTTCCAGTCTATGAAATGCTACAGCCATTTTAAAAATTACCTGCTGAAAAACTTTACTTGAATGTATTTTTAATGATATTGTTTAATAATTTCATTGCTACCTGATCCTGTTGACACCTCATGATCCCACAAATTATGTTAAATTATGTTAATAAAAAAGACAAAACTACCACTAAAAAACTGTTGCACACATTTGTCTTCAGTGATCATGTCGGGAAGGTGAGCATCATGGAATGCCAATTTAAGAGAACAAAGTGTTCTTGCACTGAGGGAGAACTTAAGTGGAGGTCCAATGCTCCCATCTGTTGTCTTACTACTGAGCCTATAAATAGATGCACGTAGATCTAGTTCCCCATCATCATATATAAACATTCATGTATGTACATGTCTATATTTAGACCTCTATAAATGCTCTTTACCCCCAGTTCTTTCCTCTATTTTCTTTTACTTTCCTCTTGTCCCACTCATGTTCAGTCTTCATTTGGGCTTCAGTAATATCTCTCTGTTACATTACTCTTGTGAGAAGCTTAATAGAGAATTTTTTTCTCTTTCTATTCAACTTTTTGTTTTCTTTTTGCATTGTCTGTGCTATTGTTGGTTTGTCTACCTGTATAAGATAGGCATGGGAAGCAAGCCTAAGAAGAAAGCAACAGAATACCAGAAGGATTTAGTGTGTGGGGGGGGGGGGGGGGGGGGGAAGGAGCAGTGAGCAAACAGGAACAATTAGGGAACTAAAAGGAACAGTGCGGATGACTTAGAGTCATAGGGGTGTTGGACCAACAGCAATGTAGCTAAGAGGAATTACCAAGAAGCAGAAGACGAATGAACACGTTGGTGGGGCACGAGGAAGATCAAAGGAAACAAAGGAAAGATCTAGGAAGCAAAGGTATGGACAGAGGTGTAAACACAGGTGTGCACTTATGTAAATATATTACTTCATAAAAAGAGAGGTTGATAAATGAAACGGGACGTTACAATGGACTCTAATGGAATCAAAGGATAATTACAGAGTTCAGCAAAGGCCTGTATTTTAATGAGTTCAACAACTTGGAAGACATGAACAAATACTTGGGAAAACAACCCAGATTACCCCAGATGGACGTCAAGAAGCTCAATAGACCCACAGCAACAGAGGGAACACACAAGGTCGACATGGAACTACCAATAAAAAACTCCCAAGCAAGATGGCTTCACAGGAGCTCTTTTTTAAAAAATCGTTTTATTGGGGAATCCTACAACTCTATCACAATCCATACGTCAATCCATGGCGTCAAGTACATTTATACATTTGTTACCATCATCAATCTCTAACATTTTCTTTCTACTTGAGCCCTTGGTATCGGCTCATTTTCCCCCTCCTTCCTCCCCCTTCCTCCATCCCTCACAAACTCTTGATAACTTATAAATTATTATTTTTTCATGACTTACACTGACCGATGTCTCTCTTCACATAGTTTTCTGTTGCTGGTCCTCCTGAGAGGGGAGGTAAGTCCATCCTATGATTGCTTTCCCCTCTCTCCCCCCACCTTTCCCTTATCCTGCTGGTATCACTACTCTCATTATTGGTCCTAGTCACAGGGGAATTCTACCAAGCACTCAGGAAAAAACTGACACTAATTTTATATAAACTCTTCCAGAATACAGAAAAAGATGGTAAACTATCAAACTCTTTCTATGAAGCTAATATAATTCTGATACATAAAGCAGACAAGAATCCCACAAGAATTGAGAACTACAGACGAATGTCCCAAATGAACATCAATGCAAAAATTCTTAATAAAATACTGGTAAACAGAAAACCACATATATCAAACAAATAATTCACCATGCTCAAGTGGAATTCATACCAGGGATGCAGGGATGGTTCAATGTACAAAAGATCATTACTGTTTACTCGCCACACTGACATGAAAAATTATATGAACCACATGTTAACATTGATGGAAAAGCACTCAACAACATCAAACACCCATTTCTATTTAACACACTCAAGAAATGGAAGAAAAACTCATCAATATTATTCAAGTTATATATGAAAGACCAATAGCCAACATGGTAGTCAATGGAGAAAATATGAAAACAATCTCACTGAAAAAGGGGACCAGACAAGGATGCCTTAGCTAACAACATAAGGGAAAGAAAATACATTAAAGGTATTGATCTGGGGAAGGAAGAAGTGAAATTATCATTATATATTGAAAATCCAAAAATTTTCACAAGTGAAGTCTTGGAAACAATAGAGAAATATAACAGAGGGGCACGATACAGGATCAACAAACAGAAATCTCTCAGACAGCTGTACAAATCAGATAAGACCATTGAGGAGGAAATCAAAAAGGTAGTGCCTTTCACAATGGCCAAGCACAAACTGAACTATCTAGGGATATACCTGAAGAGAAAAAAACAAAAGACTTGTATAAGGAAAACTACAGAACACTATTACAAGAAATCAGCGTAACCTCAACAAATGGAAGAATATTCAATGCTCATGGATCGGAAGACTCAATAAATAAAGATGTTAGTTCTGCCCAATGCACTAAGTTTAATGCAATCCTGATACAAATACTATCATCTTTTATCAAGAACTGGAAAAACAGATTACCAACTTCCTATGGAGAGGGAAGAAGCCCTGAATTAGCAGAGAACTCTTCAAGTAGAAGGATAAAGTGTGAGGGCTTGCTTTACCTGATCTTTGTCCCGATTATAGAGCCACAATGGTCAAAACAGTGGGGTATCAGTATAATGAAAAATACTCAGACCAAGAGAAAAGAACTGAAAACCCAGAAATAAAATCATCAGCATATGAAGACAAATGTGTGCATAAGCAAAAGTGGTGATGAAAACTAATGGTTTCCAACTATCAAAGACTATAGCATCTAGGTTCTTAAAAGTTTGCAGTTAGCAGCACAGCACCAGGCCCACAGGATCACAAGGGCTCCTTAAGGAGGTCAGGTGAGAAGCAACAAAGCCCACATGGAAGAAGCACACCAGCCTGTGTGATCATGAGATGTCAATGGGATCAGGTTTGAGACATCAAGGAACAAAAAGATCATCATTATGAATGAGGGGGAGTGTGGAATGAGGACCCAAAGCCCATCTGTAGGCAACTGGACATCCCCTTGGAGAAGGGCCTGGGGAAGGAGATGCGCCAGTCAGGGTGCAGAATAACAATGGTGAAGCATACAACTTTCCACTAGTTCTTAAATGCTTCCTCCCATTAAAGACCCAAAACAAACAAACAGAATACTGTTAAGAACAAGGGAGGTCAGAACAGAGACCCAAAACTCATCTGTAGACAATGGTGAATACACTCACAGGAAGGTCACAAAGAAGAGATGTGCCAACCAGGGCCCAATGTAGCTCCGATGAAACACACACTATTCCTCTGGTTCCTTGATACCCCCCACTATCATGGCCCTAATCCCCCCTTTCACTGCAGGCTAGGCCAGAGCATGTGCACAGGTACAGATAAGTGCTCACAACACATAAAGTCCACGGCAGCTAACCCCCGCAGGAACAGAAATGAGCACAGCAATACCAGGAGGATGGGGGGTGGGGGAAGGTGGTGAGAGGCAGAGGAAGAAACCGTAGGGGAAGGTAGATAGCAGTCAGTGTAAGATATGAGAATAAAAATAATTTATCAAAGAGTCACAAGGGTGGGACGGGGAGGAAAAGAGGAGCTGATGCGATAGGCTCAAATAGAAAGTAAATGTTCCCGCGGTGGGAAAGCTCTGTGAGGGAGACCGCTGTCCCCCTCTCCTGCCCCCCCCCGGCCACCCCGCAGCGGACCCTGACCCCTGGCCACAACGCACATGCCCGCGTCCGCCGGCCCAATGATCGCTGGGAATGGGAACCTGGTAGCTGCCGTCTTGGGGGGAGAGAAAGTAAATGTTTAGAAAATAATGGTGGCAACATGTGTACAAATATGTACACAATTTATGTATGGGCTGTTATAAGATTTGTAAGAGCCTCCAATAAAATGGTCTTTTAAAAAAGATTAGCGGTGGACTAAAAAGAGAACTCACAGACAGGAAAAAAAATTAAGTTTGGCAATGACACATTGGACAAAGGACCAATCTAAACTTTATAAAAAACTTAGACATTTCAACAAGAAAAAGAACAATAATCCAATAAAAAATGGGCCGGGGACATGAACAGCCATTTCACCAAAGAAAGCATTCAGGCAGCCAAGACACAGATGAAGAAATGCTTGCGATCATTAGTCATTTGAGAGACACAAATCAAAACAACTCATTACTCAAGCCCAGCAGAACAGCAAAGTTCATTAGAGCAAAAAACAACATATGCTGGCAAGGGCGTGGAAAAACGGAAAGCCTTATCCATTGCTGATAGGACTGTGCACAGTGCACACACAGGGAAAGTGGTTCGGCACTTCTTCTCCGAGGGACTAGAAATGTCTTAGGACTCAGTAGAAATGTCTTAGGACTCGGTAGAAATGTCTTAGGACTCGGTAGAAATGTCTTAGGACTCGGTAGAAATGTCTTAGGACTCGGTAGAAATATCTTAGGACTCGGCAGTCCCTCTCTGACATAGACCCTAACAAAATAAGAGCTGAAACACAAACAGATCTACACATACCCGTGTTCACTGCGTCACTAGTGGCAATAGCAAAAATATGGAAACAAACTCTGCCCATCAGCGGAAGGATAAATCAGCTGGGGGACATACATACATACATACACACATACATATATACATATATACAAGGTAAAGAATACAGGTCAGTCTGTAAAACATCTCATAACTTACTTGGATAAACCTGGAGAATATTAGACTGAGTGAAATCAGTCAATTACAAAAGGACAACTATTATACAAGGTCAAGAAAAGGCCTTCAGACTTAAAGAAACATTCTTTGAAGGTTGTCATGGGTGGAAAGGGAAGTCATGGTTCAAAGCAGCTTTGGGGGTCGAAGGACTGACCCTTGCACAGGGGCTGCCCACTGCATCACAATCGCAAATCACAGTGAGGAAGTAGCAACGGAAATCATTGTGTGGCTGGGGTCAGCACAACGTGAGGAGCTGTGGTAAAGGGTGGTGGCACCAGAACCGCTGGTCTAGAGGCGAAACAAACGTTAGCGCGGTTGAAGGTGAAGACTGTGCAATAGGAAGGGAGGCTGGGAAAAATGATTTGGTAGCAAGGGAAGACCCTGGGAGGTTTGCAAGCATGAAAGGCAACAGAGGAAAATATGACACCACTCTAAAAAGCTGGAATCCAGGAGTAGATGCTTGTAAAGAAACAAAAGCTAAACAGATCTGGGGAGGAGCGTGGGACCACACGCATCAATATATATTCGGTTGACAAAAGACATTTACATATGTCTATTTAGCTATGCTGAAAATCCATGAATGTGGTGGAACATACAGAGAGCAGAGTTAGGAAAGCCTCTTAGGCATCATCAAACACCTTGAGTCAGTGAGCTGTTGAAACTGCAGGCCCAGGACAGTGTCTTGAAGGGCACCAGTGTCACCGGGCTCCACGTCAAAGGAATCAACTCGACTCACCGCACCCCTGAGTAGGCTTTGCTAGGTTTCTCTTTCTGCCTGCAGCTCGCAGCCCGATGCCTCCCCCACGGCACCCCTAGAGCTCCTTCTAGGCAGGTCACGGGGAGAAAACCTCACGAGCTCACTGCCATCTGATCAAGGCCAAATCAGAGTGCCTCTCCACAGGGGGTTCTGAAACGGCAGGTAAGTCCTTAGAGAATAGCTGATGTCATCTTCCTCGCGTGGAGCAGCCATTGGAGTTGAACAACCAACCTTGCAGTTAGCAGCACGGCACCAGGCCCACGGGATCACAAGGGCTCCTTAAGGAGGTCAGGTGAGAAGCAACAAAGTTCACATGAGAGAAGCACACCAGCCTGTGTGATCACGAGGTGTCGATGGGACCAGGTACCAGGCATCAAA
>PVJH01045743.1:0-12212 GCA_004026705.1 Nesogale talazaci
CCCCCCTCCACACACACACACACACACACACACACACACACACACACACACACACACATCTTTGATGCTGAGGGATCTTCCATCACACGGATGTGGTTTGAGAAGCTGTGGTCAATCCCAGGTGGACTCAGTGTCCCCTGTGTGCAAAGCGCAATATGCTGCCTGGTCCTGGACCGTCCTCACAGTCCTGCCTGGGCTTGAGCCCATCCTGTGGAGTACCCTTCCTCTTCTTGGTGGTCCGTTTTCTGCACCCGCATGGTGCCCTTCTCAGAGCTGGGCACACCCTCCTGAGGACACATCGGAGGTGGGAGAGACTGAATCTTGACACCCTCGTCTCTCCAGATGAGGCTGGCGATGCTGGTCCCAGACGATCGGTCTGTCTTGTCATAGCCGTGACTTGGCTACTGCTGTGTGCCACCGCACATTTCCTGTGCTCGCCCTTCTCCGCTGGGTGGGGGGTCATCAGATGGGCTGGCAGGACTCTGCTTACCCGTCTGGGGCATGTACTCCAGGTTACATCCACAGTGCGACCTGCTGCTCTGCTGTCCCTGGCACCGAGGGACCTCGAGATGGACTTGACTCTCCAGTCTGCAGCCGAGCGAGTCCATGGACTGTCTTCCTGCCCACCCTCCTCTTGTCCAATCACCAACCACCCCCCACCCCACTCAGTGTCCTTGTTTCCTCTAAGCTTCCTCCACCCCATCCCCCATAGTCCTAGCTTTCATGTCCGTTCCCCGCCCCAGCCAGGGATGGCTCCACTGGCCCCTGGGTGTCCTCCTGCCTGTTCCCCACATCCTCCCAGCCACATGTCTCCTCTGGTCCTTTACTGGTTGGGGAGCCCCCTGCCCCAGGACGGAGCACTGGTCTGACTCAGACAGAGAGTGGTGGTGGTCTCAGGACCAGATATGATGGACTGGACCACTGTGAGGACCTTGGGGTGGCCCCAGGCATCCACATCCTTCTCTGGCCTCCTGCTGCTTTCCCTGAAATGGGGCAGTCGGCCTCTGGGACACTGAGCCCTTGGTGGCAGCTGTGTCCCTGTGATCCGTGGTAGGTTACCTGTCGGTCTGTGAACTACAGGGTCAGCAGTTCCAAACCAAACAGCCCCTGTGAGGGAGAAAGATGAGGCTTCCTCGTCCCCATAAAGAGTTACAGCCTGGGACACCCAGGGGCAGTTCTGTGCTGTGCTAGGAGCCAACATCACTTCATGGCAGGGAGTGTGAGGAGCCTTATAAAAGAGGTGGGGCTGCCTGGAAGTTTCCCAACATGCAAACCGACTGGAGTCATAAAGCCCCCACGTGGAGCCTGGTCCTCATGGGGCCATTTGAATCCAGGCACCCCTGTAGACAGACACAGCCCAGGCACCACTGCCCACCCCCTCTTTGGGGCAGGGGACTGGTCCAGAGAGTAGAGTATGAAGGGGAGTCTGCAGGGCAGGGTGTCCTGGGTTTGAGTTCTGGCTCTGACCTTGATCCGCGTGCTCCTCTGGCTGCAGCGCCCTGCCTGGGGGGCAGTATAGGGGAGAGGCAATTAGACTTGTAAAGTGGACCTAGCGCCAGACCTGGGCTGTAGGGCATGATGCTCCTGGGTCTTATCAGTGCTTACCGCCCAAAGTGTTGGGCCAATCCCGGGATCCAGAGTTGTGTCAGACTGCCGGTGGATGACATGATGGGAATCTAATGGTTTGAATGCTCTTAATCACCCCAACAAGGGAGGGGCTGAGAGTTTTCCCTGCGAGTTTAGCAAGAGGCGGCACTTCAAGGGTGCCTGGGGGGCAGCCAGTCCCGGTCCCCAGCCTACCCTGTCCACCACACGTTCCTATGGCTACAGCGAAGGTGGCCGCCTGGGAAGGCTCTGATAGCTTGTGGTGGTGAGTAAGGGGTTCCGCGGGGTCTGTTGTGGCCCATAGCGACCGGGTGTACAACAGAACAAGACACTGCCCCGTCCTGCACGGCCCCCATACCTGACCTTATGTCTGAGCCCACGGTTGCAGTCGCTGTGTCCGTCCATCTCCTCATCCATCTCCGCTTTCACCGCCCATGCCTTTTCCAAGCAGGACATCCTTCTCCAGGAACTGGTCTCTCCTGTCCAAAGTCCCTGTGGTGAAGTCTGGCTATCCGGGTCTCTAAGGAGCATTCTTCTTCCGAGTCAGATCTGTTTGTTCTGTGGCTGTTCAAGGTACTTTCAAGATCCATCCAGGCTCTGGCTCTTCTGTCTTTCTTCATCATGCTGATGAAGCAACTGAAAACACCACGGGAGGGGTCTCTCGCCCTTTGATCTCCACCGCAGCTTCTGTGGGCTTGGGGTGGAGACCCAAGCACAAAGAAATCTTTTACTGTTCAATCCTTTCTCGGTTGATCACGATCAACTTACGCACCAGGAAGCCGGACACGACTACTCCCAGGTTCCTGGAGGGCTGGGCCCCTCCCAGATTCATCAGTGCCCAAACCTGGATGGAAAGCCCAGCGATGGGTTAGACAAGCAAACACCTCAAACCCCTCAAAGCTTCCTAGCCACCGAGGCAATTGCAACTCCCAACGAGGGCAGAACTGACTCTGAGCATTTCTGAGACTGCCAGCTTTGAACAAGGGGAGAAAGCCTCGTCTTTTCCCTGCAGGGCGGATGGCAGGTTTGAGCCGCCAACCTGGCAGGTAGCAGCCCAACAGGTAACCCCAGAGCCAGGGACAAGTGTTGGCCAGGTTGGAGAAGATTGCTCCCGCACCGTCCCCTGAGCATCGATGGTGGGGACACAGCACAACAGAGTGTCTCCTCGCACGGTTAAACACAGACCCAGCAAAACACAAAGCAAAAACAATCCACTGCCATCGAGCCCATTCACACTCACGGCCACTCCCCCACCCCCACCCCACCCCGTGAGTTTCCCAGACCCTGACTCTTGACAGAGAGCAGAAAACCCCATCTTCCTCTAGTGGATTTGAATTACCGACAATATGATGTGCAGCCCGACCACTACACCACCAGGGCTCCTCTTGGATACTATAGGGCAGAGAACTGTCTCCAGGGTTCCCAAGGCTGCAACTCTCCCACAGGGGGGCTGGTGGATTTGAACTGTCGACCTTGTGGTTAGCAGCTGAGCCCTTGAAGCATGGTGCCAGCCGTTCTGCTCCCAGGGATGGAGTCCAAAGCCCAGGACTCAGGCACCTATGCACGCTCTGGGGCTTGCTGCACCAGCTTACAGCAGGCAGGGGTGGACTCGGCCCAAGGGCCCATCAACAGAGAGGAAGGGCCCCTATGTGAGACGGAATAGTACTCGGGCTGAAGAAGGAAGTCCCCAAACTGGCCATCCCTCGGTGGCGCCCGGACAGCAGAATCCATGGGAAGAAAGATGCTGGACCCTGAAGTCCACCTCTTGTCTGATCCTATTCAGAGAAGTCCACAGGGGCAGAAAGTGGACCACTGCTTGCTTATAAAACTGAAAAAGAGAGACAAGCAAACAAAATCACTGCCAACAAAAGCCCACTTGCAGACTCCTTACAGGGAAGGGTAAGTAGGACAGTCCCTGTGCGTTTCAGTAACTCTTTACCAGAAGAGAGAGGTCCATCCCTCCCCCTCTACCAGCTGGTGCTTTCAAACTGCTGACCCTGCAGTTAGCTGCCCAACCAGCGACCACTAAGCCACCAGAACTTCTCCATGCAGTGGGCTAACTCCTCCCACCAAGTGCCCAGAAGCACCCCGCTCCACAAGCCAGCCTGCTGCCCCGAAGCACTCAGCTGTAATGTCCACCTCTCTGAGGCACCCTCTGGTCCTGCTTCTCCTGGTGCTTCTCTGTCTGGTGGGACCCTTGTCTTTGGGGTCCACAGGACGGGTTCCACCTGGGTCCTGCTGGTAATAAGACACACACACACCCCCTCCAAGGTCCCATAAAGGTTTGCAGCCTCAGAAGCCCTGAATGGCATTGCTATGAATCAGAAGGGGGCTCCGTGGCGGTCAGTGGAGTCCTCGGGTCAAATCCTGGACAACGGGACGAAAGGTTGGCTCCCTGAACCCTCCCAGAGGTGCCTTGGAAGCAAGGGCTGGCAGAATACCAGGGAGCACAGAAAGGTACAACAGAAGGATCCTCAAAGATATCTCTAAGGGGTTGGTCAGCTGCTGCTTCCTGGCCCAGGGCTGGGTCAGGGAGTCCCTGAGGGAACAGTAACTATGGCGAGTGCTTGGCTTCTAGCCTCAGATTGTAAGTGGGTTGTTTTCTATTTTGCGGTGATGTTTTTGTTTATATTTTTTACTTTTTGTCTTGGTTGAGCGCAGGTTGACAGGGCAGACCATACGTTTCACATTCCGTGGCCCCAGCCACCTCCCTGTAGCTCCCGCCTGCAGGCTGACGTCTCTTCTCTCTTCCCCTTGGGGGCAGGTGCTGCCCTTTGATGGCACATGGCTGATGACTCCAGGGGCTGTGTCCCCCACCCCTGTAGTTAGAGTCCCTCTTTAGACTTCAGTATTGTTGGTGGGGGGTGGGGGGGGGGGGGTGAGTTCAGGTCTGGATCTGAAAAGTGCCGGAGAGCCTGGTCTCTTAGGATCCTGGGTTTCACTTCATTCTTTCTCCCATGCTCTCCAAGAGCAGTCAGAGTGGCCGGGGGTCTTGGCGGGCACCATCAAGTTCTAAAAGAGGGGTGCTCTGACACCCCGCACGCCAAGGCAGTCTCCCCAAACCAGCCCCGTAGGAGGCCTTCAGATTGAGAGGCCAAATCCGGGGCTTCCCCTGGGGCCGGTGCTTTTGGAAGCAGCCTTCCTCTCATCTACTTTGGGTATGTTGTCAGGAGAGACCAGTCCCTGGGGAGAGCATCCTGCTGGGCAAAGCAGAGGGGCAGCGAAACAGAGGAACTGGACTGGAGGGACGGACACAGTGGCTGCACCAGAGCTCAGGCAGAGGAACCGTGGTGAGGACAGCGCAGGACCAGGCAGTGTGTCCTTCTGCTGCACGGGAGGTAGCTGTGAGGGGAACCGGCTCGAGGGCTCTTAGCCACCATGGGCAAGCTCATGGGGACACAATTTTACGGTGGCACTGGTAGGATCACTGTGAAGAAGGGGGTCCACTTGACGTGTTACTCGCAGGGCTGCGGGGCAGGAATGAGAGCGATGGGTGTGTCACTGGGTTAAGGAGGAGGGGGACCCCATCTGTGAATGGAATAAATGAAAAGGACTGCACTCAATCCAACGGACTTCAGAAGGTCACACGGGGGAGGCAGGAGCTCCTCTTTCTCTGGAGAGGAGCGCGGGGTGAGCATTTCTGGGGAGCTTCTCCACTCTTCTCCCCTGAACTACGTTGGCGGAAAGACGCCCTGCTGCCTTCTGAGGTCCTGGTGGTCAGCAGATTGAAACCACCCGCTTCGCAGTAGAGGAAGGCTGGGATTTCTACTCCCGTCAAGAGTGGCAGTCTGGGACACTCACAGGGGCAGGTCTGCCGTGGCTGCGATGGTGGTGGCGAGTGTGTTTGTTTGTTTGCTTGTTTGAAGAAGAAGAAGCAGAGTGGAAAGCGACACAGCCCGCTTCTTCCTTCCTTCCTTCACAGTGCTGGCTAACTGTACTCCCACGCTGAGTCAGAAACAACTCTCTTACAGCCAAGGATTTATGCCCAAAGCCCAGGCATCTTGCCCTGGGCTCCCCTGTCACGGAGGACCAGGACTGCTATGGTACAGGGTTTACCAGACAGTCTATTAGCAGTCTTCTTCTTATTGTTGTAGTTGCTGTTGTCGATAGACGCCCTTAGGTCAGTGTGACTCAGGATGACCTCAGCACCGACTCAGCACTCCCCGCTGTAGAACGGCACCCGGCCCAGTGCCATCCTCTCCAGCCTCCGTGAGTTTGAGCTGTGAGCACCAGTCTCCCGTCATCGGCGTCTGTCCGGGGTCTTCCTCTTGATCTCTGGGACCCTTCACTTTACCAAGCAAGATGTCCTTCTCCAGGGACTGCGCTCTCCTGGTGACGAGCAATAGTTTACAGTCCCCGAGACCCACAGGGGCAGCTCTGCCCAGTCCTCCAGGAGTCGGAAGTGACTTGAGGGCAGTGAGCACGGGTTCTCCTTGTTGCTGTTTGGGGTCTAGACACTGGAGGGAAGCCTGGAGGGGTGGCTGGTGGCAGTTAAGGGTTAGCAGGACCTCAGGGATGGCATAGGAGATGAAGGCGCAGGGACCCTGCCCAGGAGATTCCCGTCAGAACATCGACCTCTGTGAGCCTCAACCTGAACCTTGGATAGGAGAGAGGCAGAGGTTGAGGACAAACGGAAGCTTCTACAGTGGGTCCTGGCAATGGTCTTAGGTCCAGGTGATTCCTAATTCCTGACTGGCAGCCCTTCCAAGGAGGGTCACAGACATCCCTGCCAGGGCCCCTGCTTCCAGGAGATGTAGAAGGAACGGCCACAGTGTCCCGGGAAGGGGTGCGGAGGACATGGGTCCCTCTGCCCAGGGTGACTGCAGGGGTGTGTGTGTGTGAGTGGGTAATGTCTGGCTGAAGAAGGGTACAGGAAGCCGCAGTTGGGAACCAGAAAGGGAGAGCCCTGTCCAAGGCCACACGGAACCAGGTCTGACCCAGGTCTCCTTCCCCACCCCCTTCAGATTGTTTCCTCACCCAAGCAGGCAGAAAGACCCCCTAAGAGGTCCAGAGATGGGGTGCTGGACCTGCCGGGACCACTGACCCTCTGAGTGCATCCCAACCTCAGGGCAGGACACCTCATGTCCCCTCCCCTCCCCCACCCCACCTCTGGCTGTGAATCAGCTTAGGCTGGGTCCAGAGGCTCTGGGGCCCGGCAGGGTGAGTGCTGGGGGAGGGGCCCGTGTGTCCTTGGTCCCAGGCACCGGGCCCAGGTGGGCTCCAGCCCCCTGCTGCGGTGCCTGGGAGGGGCCTGCTGCTGTCAGTGGGAGGGGCCTGCTGGGAGGTAGTGGGAAGGGCTTTTCAGGTGCCACAAAGGACAGGGATTTTCACACCTAAGTGACAACCATCTCCCTGGGCAGCCCAGCCCCCAGCAGGCCTTAATGGGCACTTTGGGGGGTTGGGGGTGGGGGGGAAGACACACATGGGGGAGGGGCACTTTCCGGAGAGCTGGCCTGTGTTCTCACTAGCTTGGGGACTCTGCCTGTGACACTATTCCGACTGAAGATCCAATCAAGGCCCCTGGTGGATGTCTGGTGTCCCCGCGCCCTGTCACCTGTGCTGGCAAAGAGGGTTGGGGGTTGGCCTTGCAAGGTCAGGGCGTGGCCTCTCTGGGGAAGATGCTTCTTCCCGCCCGCCTACACTCCCCCCCACCCCCTCCCCGGCTTTTGTCCAGGTGCCGGCTGTACCTGCACCAGGTACACGGAGTGCGGAGCTGAGGCCGGGCCTCCGAGTTTGGTCCTGCGGCGGCTGTTCACTTCCCGCCCCGAGGCAGCTCCCGGCAGTCCCGGTTGAGCAGGGGCAGAGGCTGGGATAGAGACCAGCAGATTCAAAGTGTGGAGGCAGCACCAGGCAGACGCCCCTGCGCCCGGTGGAACGAGCCGGGCCGGGCCCGGGCCCCTCCAGGTGGCCCTCTCGGGCGGCGCTCGCTCGTCCCTGTCCGCCTCCCCTCCCCCGGCCCTGATTGGCAGGCGGCCTGCGACCGGCGGCGAGCGCCACAGCGCCCCGGGCGCCCAGCGAGCTCACCCGGCCCCCCGCGGGCGCGGGCGGGTGGGAGGGGGCGCCGGCCATATATAGCGGCCCCGAGGGCCCGGCCGGCGCGCAGGAGGCGCGCACCGCCCGCAGCGCCCGCCAGTCCGCAGCCGTCGCTCCTCCGCGCGCTGCCGCCGGACCCGGCCGGGCCCTGGGCGCCTGGACGCCGAGGACGCAGGGCGCGCGGACCCGGATGGCGCTGCTGCCGGCGCTCCTGCTTGCCCTCCTGGCGCCCTGGGCGGGCCGAGGGGGCGCCGCGCCCACCGCGCCCAACGACACGCAGGAGGCCGAGCCGGAGCGCCGCTGGGACAGCCTGTTGGCGCGCTCGCTGGCGCGGCTGCCCCTGGCCACGCGGCCCCAGGAGGTGGCCGTACAGAACGGCGCCGGCGACTACCTCCTGGGCATCAAGAGGCTGCGGCGGCTGTACTGCAACGTGGGCATCGGCTTCCACCTCCAAGTACTCCCAGACGGTAGCATCGGCGGCGTGCACGCGGACACCGCCGACAGTGAGTGGGACGCGGGAGTCGGGGGTCGGACCGCGGCGCCCCTTCCAACCCGGCCGGACACCTGCCGGCCGGCTCGCGCGTGCGTGCGCGGGGACACAGGCTCCGCGATGGCCCCAGTGCACCGGTTGACGGCCCGGCCCCGCCTCCCGCCCTCGGAAACTCGGGCTTCGGGAGCCGAATTCCAGCGGCCTGGCCCGTGGGCACCGGCGCGCGCGGGGGCCCGGCACGGGAGCCTAGGCTGGGGCTTAGGGGGCCGCTTCGTGTGCCCCATACGCTGGGTTCCGGTGACCTTTGTGATCCCACACCCCTCCTAGAAACAGGAGCCCGTGAAGCATAAGGACGGGGGGGGGGGGGGGGGGGGGGGGGGGGGGGGGGGGCAGAGGGTAGGTGCGCCGCCGGCTGAGGGCCCCTGAGTGACCCGCGCACGCCGGCCCTGCCCTCCTCCAGGTCTACTGGAGCTCTCCCCAGTGGAGCGGGGCGTTGTTAGCATCTTCGGCGTCTCCAGCCGCTTCTTTGTAGCCATGAGCCCCAAAGGCAAGCTCTACGGCTCGGTGAGTACCTCAGGGACCCCCTGTTCTCCCGTGGGCCGGGCGCTGCCCAGGCAAGGTCATGGGATGCCAAGGTGGGCGGCATGAGTGGGGGTGGAGAGGAGGAGCAGCAGCCGGTTCTGGGGGTGGTAGGCGCAGCTTAGAAGCAGCAACCATGAGGTCTCTGGGAGATCTGGGTGGGCACCCCTTGTCCCCACAGTCACCACTGGGGGCCCCTCTCTGAAGGCCCCGGGCTAGGTCTATTGGGAAACCCCAAGACATTCAGCAGGCTGCCAGGTGCTCTGCAGGTGGCAGGGGCACCAGCCGGTGTGGGCTGAGCTGGGCTGGCTGGACACGTCCGTCACAGCCCGGTGGCTGCCCCTGGCCACTGTCCCCCAGGCCCCTCACACTGACCCCTTCCCTGCAGCCCTTCTTCTCGGACGAGTGCATGTTCAAGGAGATTCTACTGCCCAACAATTACAACACCTACGAGTCCTTTAGGTCCCCCGGCCTGTTCATCGCCCTGAGCAAGAACGGAGGGACCAAGAAGGGGAACCGGGTGTCCCCGACCATGAAGGTCACCCACTTCCTGCCCCGGCTGTGATGCTCTCTTGGGGAAGAGAACGATAACCCAGAGGTGCACTTTCTCTGGACGGACTTTCACGGGACGGGACGGAGGGCGCCGTGTATTTAATTCTGTAAAGGTCTATGTATATACGACCACCACCTGCTTATTTATGGTTCTCTGAGTGTGTCCACTTGTCTGTCCTGGGGAGGACAAAGGACAAGAAAGAAACAAAGCAAACCCCACAGACTGTAGGGACAGCTCGCCAACGACATCTTCCACGTGTCAAGAAAGCCGTCACCAACCCGCTGCTGCTCCGTTGTGAGTCTTTGGTCCGCCTGGCTTGGCACACCTGCGGGCGCCACCCCTCTCTTCCCTCCCCCACCTCCTAGATTGGAGGTGAGCACCCCCCAGAGCAGACTGCTCTTCGTGGGCCAAGCAAGTTCCCATCTTAGCTTCCAGAGCCCTTCAAAGCCCCACCCCTGCACCCTGTTGCTATTAATTGGGGCGTATCGGTTTACCGGGGACTGAGCGCACAGCCCAAGTCCCCCTGCTGCCACTCCACTTTTAGACTCACCAGGGCTGACCTTTCAACTCGCCAGGCCTCCATCTCCCAGCAGAGCCCAGTCCGGGGGCTGCAGAAACTCCTGTTTGCCTTTTTTGGGATGGGCCCCAGCTCAGAGGTGGGGGGGGGGGGGGACTGCTGCAGGAAAGTCAAGACAGCACTGAGTACTGCAGTCTCCTTGGGAAGGGGACAGCAGGTTTGCAGCCAGGCCCACCGCCTGGGACCACATCTCCTTTGAGCTCTCAGATGGAGATGGTCTTGTAAACGCGCCTGTGGAAACTGCCGGGTCCAGGCGCTTGGGACCACCGGCCAGCTCCTGGTGGCACCTGGAACCTGCCGGCTGTGCCCACACTTCCGGCTGCTTCCTGACGATGACCATTGAGCCATCCATCCATCCATGATGCGGACTTCTCATCTACCTCACAAGGCAGTCGTCCGGCCAGCCTGTGGGCAGTTCCGACGCGGACCAGAACCGGCCCCAGTACCTCTTCTCCGCCGCTATTTCCTGCCGGCGTCACCCCAAAGCCTTGCGATCTGGTCTCGGTGGGTCTCCCTCTTGAACCTTGTCACGTTTGAGCTATCTTTACCCCCCGGCACGGTACTTTTAGTACAGATAATCATGGTGAAAATATTTCCAGACAGCTGTTGGAGTGCACTATATGGTCACAGAGTAACTTTATCGTTTTCTTTATATATTTTACAAATGTCACCCCTGGCGTGGAAGCCACGGGGTCGGCCGGGCTGAAAAATTCCAAGGTGACGGCGAACATTGCCATTGCCACGCGTGATCTTTTTTTAAATGGTTTATGCAGCGCAACACCCCCCCACCCCCGCTCCCCCCCTTCCGGAGTCACTGGAGTCTACAGACAGAGACATCTGATTGGAGTTCTTGAACATTCCTCCTTGTTTGCATGCTAATCGCTCTACTTAAAATACCATGCCGAGGCTGGGAGAAGAAGGGAGGCTTCGCTGGTCAGCTCGGAGGACAGGGCTCTCACTCCCTGCCACCAAGTCCTTGCCGACCCCCCAGAGAGCCTACAGGCCAGGCTCAAGCTGCCCCTGTCAGTTTCCAACACTAACGCCGATGGGAGTAGAGAGAGCGCCTCGTCTTTCTCTGGAGGAGTGGCTGGTGGTTTTGAACTGCCCACCTTTGGGCCGGCAGCCCCACTCGTAACCACCGCCACCCCCTACACAGAGAGCCTGATCATAAGCAGGAGACTGGAGAGTTGTTTGGGGTGGGGGGCATTATTGTTTTAAACCACACCCTAAGAAAACAGGCTCTCCCCCACCCCTGTGGCTATTTGGGGAGGAACTGTGGAACCTTCTGGATGTACCGGGTGCACTCCCAGAAACAAGGACTCGTGAGAACCCGCATGATGCCAGGCTGTCTCTGCTCACAGCGCCAGCAAGTTGTCAGGAACAGAGATGTCTTAAGTAGAGAATTCTGCCCCAACCCCCGGGTTGAGTGAGTGAGTGTGTGAGTGTGCGTGTGAGTGTGCGTGTGTGCTGAACCCCGGGGGCATTGCCTGTGGGGTACCTTGTCCCTTTGCGTTGTTGTAAAGTCCGTGTGCTGCTGGCTGGGGAGCTGGGGATGCTGCGGTCTCTGCTGGTCACCGAGTGCAGTCCGTGGGTCTATCCGGTGCCCCTGGGCACTGGGAGGTATGTGCTGTGCACATTGTAATACGGAATTAAGGGAGGAGGGGGCATGATGATGTATTTTTTAATAACCAGTGGGATCGGGTATAAATGTTGTAAATAACTGTCCGAAGCGTATTAAAGGAATATTAAAACAGACCCTCCCTGACAGGACAATTTGTGTTTCCCCTCGCCGCCCTGCCCACCCCCTTCACCCCTTCCCTTGGCCTTTCTATTTGAGGCCTTGAACCTCACATTGCTGGGGGTGGGCTGGGGTCCCGAAGATGGATTCTGGCCAGCTGTGTCCACATAGGCGGCCTGAGATCAGAAGCCCAGGGGGGGTCAGTCTCACGGCTTGGACGGCGACTGTGAGTGGGCCTAAGTACTCTTATCCTCCTGATGGAGCTGACTCTTGCCACACCCCCTGTCCCCCCACTGCCCCATACCCCAGTGGCCCAGCTCTGTGCTCCAGGCTGGCAGAGACCACCCCAGGCCTGGGAATCCGCGTCAGGGCTTTCCTGGCCCGAGGACACAGACGAATAGACGAGTTAAGACCCCGGGAAGGAAAACGTAATGGCTTGCCTCCCTCCTCATGAGTCTAAGTGGCCCAGTCCAAGCCAGTCGCTAACCAGAGGTCAGTGGTTTGAACCAGCAACCTCCCCTCTGGGGGAGGACGGAGACTGGCTGCCCCAGAAGTCCTCAGGGGTCTCTGTGATACCCATGGCTGTGGGTGGTACATATCACAGGAACGCCACATGTTCGAGTCCACCCAGAGAGCC
>PVJH01045744.1:0-12235 GCA_004026705.1 Nesogale talazaci
GTCTGAAAGGGTCGCCATGGCCTGAGGACAGTGGAGGACCCTCTGCTCTGGGTCTTCCTTACGCACCGTGCAGAGTCTGAATTCACAAAGGTGACTGGAAATACCGTGACTTGGGTCAGGGGTACCATGTACTCTTCAAAGTGACATCTTTGTCTTTCCCTAAATACAGGGACCCCTAGTGACATATAGGGGTACAATGCAAGATGGGAAGAAATCACCACATCTATTGATTATGGAATGTCCAAGGTGTAAAACCTGGATATTAGCAAAAATGAAATGGGAGGCACAGAGGTCGATATCCTAGGCCTCGCTGACCTGACAGGAAACTGGTGTGACAGCCGTTAGGAACCAGGCAGTCATGAGGTCTACTGTGGTGGGAATGGCCATTCCAAAGGAACGGTGTGACCTTCATCAGCAGAAAGGACATGCCCAGACTGGTTTTGAAGAACAACGCTGTCTGTGATCAGATAGTATCCATTTGTCTACCAGGACATCCAGTCCACACGACTATTATCCAAATTTATGCACCAACTGCTAAAGCTAGTGATCGAGACACTGAAAAATTAAGCCAACAGCTTCGGTCTGAAAGGGATCAAACATCTCAACATTCATCGACAATTTATGTCGTCTGGAAGGAGAGAGTTGAAAACAGAGGGGAAGGACCTTGATGATGAGAATGGAGCTGAAGGTTTTGTCAGAACAATGGCTTATTCACCGCAGCCCCCTTTTTTCAACAACCCAGTGGTGACTGTCCACATATAAGTCTCTGGATGAAAGCCATGGAAATCAAATGGACTACATTTTTAGGAAGAGACACTCACTATCAGCAGCTAACGTGAGGCCAGGAACCAACTTGCTCATTTGCAAGTTCAGCTTGAAGCTAAAGACAATGAAAGCTATTCCATGAGCGTCAAAATGCAACCAGAGTCTATCCCACCAGAATTGTGAGGACATTTCAAGAGCAGCTTTGGTGCATTGAACACTAAGGACAGAAGACTTGTGGGGTGACATTAAGGACAGCATGCATGGAGAAAAGCAAAGGTCATTGTGCTTGTGACATCAGCTGGTGCCCACTTGAGACAATTAGGAGGGAAGGGGTGGAGTTGAGCCTGTCAACCAGGTCGCAGCTTGATGGCTTCATTTCGAGGCACTAAGGAAATAAATATCTCCCTGGAGTCCAGACCCACACTCTCTGCTTGGTCTTCCTGCTGACCAGACACAAAGAGCTACCCTGTGGAGCCAGCGCCCTGCAGCCGGAGGAGCCACGTGAAGAGCCACATCAGCACTGAGATGCTTCCACCACACTGGATCCACAAGGCTCCACCCCCCCACACACACACCACCGGTACAGTCCTGTGATCTTCCTGCATTCGGTATCATTGCATGTGCTGCGTGAGTCTGAAGAGGAATTTGTAGATTGGTCTTGAACATATGAGCTAATATCAGACCTATGGATTTGACCTGGGCTTGGATATTTTCTGACGATACAATTACTCTTTGATCTAAAGTTCTCAATTACACACAGATGGGTGTCTCTGGATTCATTTCTCAAGTTAACCTGGTCTCACGCCGTCATTTAGAAAACAGGAAAGAAAGAAAAGATCAAAGTGGATCCCAGAAGAGATGCTGAAACCTGGTTTTCATGGTAGAGTTGCGAATAGCTATGGCCTGGAAGAAATGATGACATCAACGAGCTGAATGGAAAATTCCAGAAAGTGGCTTGAGAAGGAAGACAAGGGGGAGGACCCTAACGGAATGCACAACCCCCTGGAGTTGGAAATCCGAAGAGGAAGAACATGCTCAGTATATCGACCTGGAAGAGATGCAAGAAAAAAAAATTCAAAGTCCAAATTGCAAAACCGAAAGATTCTATACGGGGAAAATACTGAATGATGCAGGAAGCCTCAAGAGAAGAGGGAAAGAACACACAGTCATGACCAAAGAGAACTTGTTGGACTCAACCCCCTGTCAAGAGGTAGAGCAAGAACCAATGGAACTGAGGAAGAAGTCCAAGCTGCCCTGAAAGCATTCGCCAAACATGCAACTCCAGGAATGGACAGTCTTCCTATGGGTATGTTGCAACAAGCTGGTGACGCGGGCAAGAACTCACTTGTCTAAGTCAAGACATCTGCAGGACAGCTCCCTTGGCCAACTGACTGGAAGAGGTTCATAGCTGTACCCATGAGAACCACAAGTTAGAGGACACTCTCAATGATCTTGTCACCGATATCAATATCAAAAGCAGCATTTTGTTGACTATCCTCCAGCAACAGTCGCAGCAGTGCATCGTCAGGGAGCTGCCAGAAGTTCGGGCCAGATGCAGAAGAGGACACGGAACAAGGGATCTCATCGCTGACGTCGGTGGATCTGGATTCAAAGCAGAGAATACCAGAGAGATGCTTCCTTATGTTTTATGGACTCCGCGAAGGAACTTGACTATGTGGGTCATAAAAAGCTATGGACAGGCTTGAGAAGAATGGAAATTCCAGAACAATACATTGTGCTCATTTGGAACTTGTCCCTGGACCAAGAGGCAGCTGTGCGAACAGAACCAGAGAGTACCGCGTGGTTTACCCTCAGGAAAGGAGTGCATCAGGTTGTCTCCTCTCACCACACATATCCAATCGGTATGCTGAGCGAATAAGCTGAGAGGCGGGATGAGATGAAGAAGAGCGTGGCATCAGGCAGGGTGGGAGGAGGCTTGCAGGCAACCTGTGAGAGGCGGATCACACAACCTCATTTGCTGGAAGTGGGGAGGGCATGAAGCACTTGCTGATGAAGATGGAGGATTATAGCCGACGGTGTGGATTATGACTCAGTGGATAAAGACCCAAATCCTCACAGGCAGATCAAGAGGTAATATCCTGAGAAATGGAGAAAAGATTGAAATTGCCAAGGATTGTGTCATGCTCTGCTTGAATAAACAATAGATGTCCATGAAAACAGCAATCAAGACATGACACACTATATTGGATTGGGTCTGTCTGCTGCCCAAGACCTCTGTCAAGTGCTGAAGGGCAAGGATGTAACTTTGAGGACTAAGGTACACCTGACCAAGGCATGGCTTTTTCTTTCTTTCTTTCTTTCTTTCTTTCTTTCTTTCTTTCTTTCTTTCTTTCTTTCTTTCTGACGAACTGATTTATTTGACGCCTTAAGGAAGGCCAACAAAATATATTCAACTGCATAAAAAGTATCACATTTTCATTCTACTCAAACATAAGACAGCAGTGATTAGAAACAATAAACTGTGGGATGGGTCTCAGAATATAAGGCAAAAAACAAACAAACAAACCCCATACAGAAAAGTGCCAGGCTTCTAACTTCACGGAGTCCAGGACTAAACGTGCCTCTTTAAAATTTCAGCTTCTTCCAAGGGTCTTTTTCACGTTCTAATAACTGCAGAAGATCTGCACGTGCAGTTTACAACCTGCACTGGCAACCTGGGATCCTCATCCAGGACTCTTGTAAGATCTCTGCCTGCTTCCTAATGGCATCATTTTCACCATCTCTGGCCTTCATTTTTTTTCAATTTTTTCTTCTTACTGTTTTGCATACATCAATTTTTCTTTGACCAATCGCTTCACGACATCGCTTTTGATCTTGATCTGCCCCCCTGGAGGGTCCGCCATGGTCCCTCAAGCCCGGCTGGGTGGAGAGCAGGGTCGCTGTGAAGGGAGACGGCTTGGAGGAGTCGAGGGGTGTGCGGGTAGCTGCCTCCGCCTCTCAAGCCATGGTATTTTCAATCACCCCATGGGCCTCTGAAAGTTGGACGTTCATTAAGGAAGGCCAAAGAAGAGTGGATGCCTTTGAATTACGAGTGGTGCTGGTGAAGGTTATGGAAAGCACTGCGGACTACCAAGAGGAAAAACCAAATCTGTCTTGGAAGAAGTATAGCCAGAGGCAAAAAAAAAAAAAAAGGTAAGACGTCACATCAGAAATGAAGACTTTGGCTAGGTTGTCAGGAGAGACCAGTCCCTGGAGCAGGACGTCATGCACGGTAAAAGCGAGGGGAAGAGGAAGACCTTCAAGAAAGCTGCAAACAGGGGCTCGAGCACACCAACAAATGTGAAGAGGCCGCACGCCTGGCCGGTGTCTCCTTCTGCTGATCTAAGGAAGGGGTCTTCAAGCTAAGGCCCTCGGGCCACATGCGGCCCGCAGAGGACATCGATCCGGTCCGCCGGGTGTGTTTGCCGCCGCTGCCTGTCTCGCTCCGCAGCCGACCTGTCCCGGCCCGCAGTGCGCATGTGCGGAATGTGAGCCGCGCTCTCCGACTCCCCTCGACTCCTCTCCGTCTCGGGTGCGATGGGACGAGTCACCAGCTTGCCTGTGCGGAGGCTGCTGCCGCCTGAGGACCGAGGTAAGAACAAGTTAGGTTTTTGGTTTTTTTTTTTTGAAGTTCAGAGGCCTATTATTTTTTAATTTTACAGTTAGTAGGCCCCCCCTTGTTTTTTTTTTTTTTGCAGTTAAGATGGGGGCCTTTTTCCCCTGAAGTTAGGAAGTCTTTTTTGTTGTTGTTGAAGCTAGGAGAGTCTTTTTTAAAAAGCTGGTTGGGGGAAAAAAAAAGTTGGTTGGGGTGGTTTCAAGGGGGTTGCATCACAGTGATAACGCAAATTGTCAGCACTCAGAGGTTATGCAGATGGTCAGTGGTCAGTGTTATCCATGGGGGCCCCTTACTGGTAATCTTCCTAGGGCCCCCTGGGAACTTAATCTGGCTCTGCAGACAGCCGAGGAGTAGGAAACCCAATTTAATTGACAGTCCATGCATTTATGTTCTGATTGCTATTCCGTTGTGTATGACGCTGTGTGCTAAGTAAACCCTGGTTCACACTGTTGATCTCTGAGCACTACAAGGTCAGTCATATGCTTGTATGGCTGAACTTGCACTAGTTTCGGAAGAAAAAAGGCATATGTGCCTTCTTTGTTCCTGCTTTGGAATCTGATCGCATGGGTTCCTGTGTGAGTTCACAGATCACAGTGCCGTTCGTACAGGGTAGTGTGAACTGGAAAGGTGGTGGAGGAACTGGCTCTGTGATCCGTGCTGGTTCCCACACTGCACCAGTGTGAGCCTGAGGTAAAAGTGGAGTTCCACCAATAGGGGCACTGGTGAGGCTGAAATGAGGGGGACCGGCAAGACTGGATTGATGGGCACTGATCAGACTGCATTGATGGGCAGTGCAGTCATCTGTCTCTGTGTGGGCAAAGTGAATGCTCTTATATTGTTTTTGTATACTGTTTGTGTGTTTATCTATGTATATGCATGTCTTTTACTAATAGCAATTTGAAATCCCTTGGGAAAATGATATCGATAAAGAGAAAAACTGACTCAGAGTGTCGGATATTAGTGGGCTTATGATTACTTTTTCATGCAGTACAAGGAAAGAGCTGTGTGTTTGATATGCCAGAATATAGTGTCTGTGTTTAACAAATACAATTTGCATCGACCTATCAAACTCAACATAAATCTAAATGTGACTGGTTGGAGAAGTGAGAAAAGATAAAATATTAAAACTGAAAAATACATTGACAACTCAGAAAAATACTTTTGTGGAGCAGAAACAACTAAATATTTCATCACTGTGAGCAAGTTTTCAGGTGGCCAAGCTAATAGTGTGCACTGACAGACCATTTGCGGAGGGAGAATTTGTTAAAGAATGTCTTCTTTCTGTTGCCAAAGAGATGTGTCCAAGAAGGCTGATTTATGTAGTACAGTCAGTCTTTCAGGACCTATAATTACATGAAGGATTGAAGAAGTGAGAGACAATTTGCATCAGTCTTTGCAAAACTCCACAAAAAAAACTTTGCTATTTTTCCTTGGCACTAGACAAAAGTAATGATGTCTGTGATTCTGCACAACTTCTAATTTTTGTTCATGGGACAAATGACTATTCCAAAGTCACAGAAGAGCTTGCTGCACATCAAAGGAACAACTACAGGAGAGGATATCTATGAATATGTTTGCCAAACTGTGAATGGTTTGGAGCAGGACTGGGCTAAACTAGCCAGTGTGACAACTGATGGTGCTCCTAGCATGGTGGGTTCTAAGAAAGAAGTGATTGCTCGCATTAACCAAGAGATGGACCAACATAACCATTCTCATCCAAAAGCCATACACTACCTCATCCAACAACAAGCCCTGTGAGGTGAATCACTGAAGCGGGACTCTGTTATGAAAATTGTGGTTTCTTGTGTTAGCTTCATTAGAGCTAATGCACTAAACCACAGACAATTCCATGATTTTTTTCTGCCTCAGTTAAATGTTGCCTACAAAGATGTTCTGTACCACACACAAGTCCATTGGCTGAGTCGAGGGAGAGTTTTGAAACATTTCTATGACTTACTCCCACGGATTACAGCATTTCTGCTTTCAAAAAACAAAGAAGTAACAGAGCTCAATGATGCAGAATGGAAATGGCACCTTGCCTTTATGACAGATGTAACACAGTTTCACCGTGCAACTTCAAGGGAAGGGGAAGCTGGTCTGTGATATGCAACCACATACGAAAGCATTTGAAGTCAAATTAGGCCTCCTCATCAAACAAGTGAAGGAGGAAAATTTCTGCCATCTCCCCACCACTCAAAATCTGTTAGCAGAAAATTTGTTTGCATTCCCAAACAAAGCATGTGTGGGTCCACTGGAAAAGTTGCAAAAGGAGTTCCAATTTAGATTTAAAGAGCTTCATCTCCATGAACAGGACATACAGCTTTTCCGTAACCCATTTTTTATTGACATTGAAAATGTGGATACAACTTACCAAATGGAACTGGCTGAACTGCAGAATTGTGACCCTGTGAAAGAAGCATTCAAGTCAAGGAACCTTCCTAATTTTTATGGATCTCTCCCCTCTGGGACATATCCTAATCCCTGGAAACATGCACTCACAATGGCAGCCATCTTTGGCAGCACTTATGTCTGTGAACAGACTTTTCCTAGAACAAAACATCTGAAATCTTCGACCAGATCTAGGCCAACGGATGCACACTTGCACCACTTGTTATGACTAGCAGTGACAAATATGGAACCGGACATTGACCATCTCATTGGCCAAAAGCAGGCCCATAGTTCCCATTGAAATACTGGGAAGTTTGTTGATTTAACTTCACTTCTTCTTCATTTTAAATATTGTATTTCTTCCCATTTTTTTTTTACTTCAAAATAGGATATGTGCAGGGTGCATAGGAATTTGTTCATAGTTTTTTTTTTTAAACTATAGTCCTGAGGATCAGTGAATTGTGGATCCATGAACTGGCCCCCTGTTTAAAAAGTTTGAGGACCCTTGATCTAAGGGTTGGAACCTGTTCCTGGAACCCTAACAACGAAGATGGCAGCTTTGGAATCTGATGGGGCAGTCCTGTCCTGTAGGGTGTCCTGTCCTGCAAGCGGACTCTGAGTCAGAATTGGCTCGACAGGAGGGAGTTTATGCAGGCAGCCGTGGACAAAGGTTCACATAATTAAAAAAAGAGAAAAGACTAAGAAAAACTAGCGTAGTTGGGCTGACCTCTGTGTCCTGGTTTGCCTGGGGTGGTGTCAGGTTTAAAACAGAAACCCCCCTCTCCCTGGGAGCCCCTCCTGTATCCCAGAGCCTGAGGAATGTGGAGACAAGGATCTTCCCCATGGCAGTTGGAGGCTGCTTCCCCTAGATCTGGGACCCTAAATCCAGACCCTTACCCTCCTGAATTGTGGGGGAATGAGCTTCTGTCTTTAACTGCACACCCCCCCCCCACACACACACACCCTATAGTGTTTCTATTAGGGCAGCAAGACAAAACCCAGCCTTGCTGCCAGCATGGCCACTTGCAGGATGCCCTGGTGGTGCAGGGGATGATGAACAGGACCCGATAACCAGTTGGGAAAAGCCAGCAGTTGGAAATCACCAGCCACCCTGAGGGAGAAAGAGGAGGCTCTCTTCCTGTAAAAAGTGACCATGTCGGAAATCCACACATCTGCCCTGTCTTATGGGGCCATTATGAATCAGCATGGATGCGATGTCAAGTGAGTGTTTTGTTCCCTGAGGGCTGCAGGAGCCTGTCTGATCATTCCCAGGTCAGGATGACCTCTCTCTCTCTCTCTCTCTCTCTCTCTCTCTCTTTCCCCTCTCCCTGGTTCAATGCCCCCTCCTCCTTTGTCTAGGGCGGGTGCCCCCATGAGCCTGAGGGGAAGGTGATGCTGGTCCTAAGGGTGACTTTGCCCAGGGCTGCACGTTCTTTGTCTTGATCCACCAGGGGTGTCCACAAGCTGTGGGGGAAGGCTCGGCAGGGGCCACTGAAAGCTACATACCCAACTCAGGGTGCGGAGTCGCCTGATGATGGAGTGCTCCAGACCACTGCCCGGCTCTTCCCAGGGGCCTTGGTGGCAAGGGAGGGCTGTCTGATGCGTGGGGGAAGACCAGTGGCATGTGGGATGCCTTTGAATGACGGAGCTGGCAGTGAATCTGGAATGGATGATGGGATTCCAGACGTGTCTCTGTCGGAAGAGGCACAACCAGGAGGCTCCTTGGACACCAGAATGGCAGAACTGGCACTCTGGACATGTGATCAGAGGGCTCTGTCTGTTTGTCCATCCCTGAAGAAGAGCCTCGTGGCTCGCACAAAAGAGGACCAGGGACCAGGGGAAGATTCTCATCAGAGGGACTGACACGATGTGCTGGGACATACCAACCATGGTGAAGGTGTCACCCTGCTAGCATGATGTTGGGGATGCCTGTTTCCCACCCTCTCGCCCCCTGGGGAATGCCAGAGCTCTGTCTTCCTGTCTCGGGCACATGCCCTGCCTGAGCCTCAGAGAATGCTCAGTGGGACCCCCTAAGAGATCCCCAGGGCCCCCCACTGACTGCTGTCTCTCCTGCCACCTCCTGTTCTGGGGTGTGTGGGTCCTTGGGCAGGGGCTTCTCAAAGCCTGTCTAGTGAGAGGGTCTGGGATGCCTTTGACCGTCAATCCATTGGTCCCAAAGTAGTGTGATCCAAGTGTGCTGGTCCTCAAAGTCACCTGTGTGTTTCCAGGTTCCCAGGCTCAGGTGGTCTTGGGGTTTCCCTGGCTGAGGTCAGGCCAACCTCTGTGGTCCTTCTCCCCTCCTCAAAAGTCTTTAGTATTTTCCCATTGCCATTGCATCTGGTCACTTCCGGCTCATGGCAGCCTGACCCCTTCCCCCGGGGTTTCAAAGGGTGGGTCATTATGGAAACAGGACGCCAAGCCTCTCTTGCAAGGGGTCCCTGCATAGTTTCAAACTGTCTGTCCTTTAGCTGGGCAACAGTGCTTAATCTTCTGCCCTGTGGAGACATCCCCCAATCCCCTTCCCACCCCCCAGATCCTGCATCAGTAGTCCACCTCGTCATTCCAGCATTGGAGGCCTTCAGCATCTGGACCCGGATTCTTCTCAGCCTGGCGGCCCTTGGGAATGGTGGCACCCACGCCATTCCAGTTGCCTAGAATTCTGCTTCCCGTCCCCCCAGACCCAAGCCCACTGTGTGTGGTTCCTATCCAGTCAAACGTAGCACCTGGAACACAGCAGTTCCCCAGCCCCAAGACCTCCAGGGAGTTCCTGAAGCCGTGCATAGTACACGTAGACACACACACACACACACACACACACACACACACACACGATGCAGATGATCGTGGCAGTGGAGTTGGAGGCAGGCCCACGAACAACGGTGACGTCCAGGGGACACAACCTCACGCATGGAAAGCAAAGAGGATGCGGAGCACTTGCTGACCAAGGTCGAAGACTGCAGCCTTCAGGGTAAAGAAACGGAAATGTACTTCTGACCCGCAGACAAGGAGGCCCCAACGTGACAGATGGGAAAAGAACCACGTGGCCAAGGAAGCCGTCTTGCTCCGATCCCCAGCCAGTGCTCAAGGGGGCGGCAGCCCAGCGATCAAGAGACGCGGTGCACCAGGCCAATCGGAGTGGCCACGAAGGGTCAGGAGGAGCACGAAGGTGGGGCAGATCCACACCATGGCACTTGACATCGCCCCCTATGCACCGGGAAGTTGGACACTGAAGAAGGAAAACCTCAGAGGAGTCGATTCTGCCGAATTTGGTGGTGGCAAATATTGACAGTCCCCGGGACTTCCTAAAGAACCATTTGTCTTGGAAGAGGTACAGCCAGCAGGCCCCGTAGAGGCAAGGATGGCGAGACTTCATCTGGGGGGGACCCTCTGAAAATCCTACTGTCTCTTCCGGGCCCTCCTTCCATCCCTGTTTCTGCCTTTGGGGTGCGGTGGGGGCTGCCCAGGCTGATCCCCTGCTTTGGATGGGGGCCTGGCTGGCCGCAGGATGTAAGCGATTTCTCCAGGGACTCAGAATTCCAACCAGGAGGCGGAGGCACGCTGAGGAAGGAGCTCTGGGCCAGAAGCACCCTCAAGGTGAATCCCATCTCCACCTCCTAACAGCACGGACTCCTCGGGATTGACTGGCCATTCAAATCCACCCCCACCCCCCACCCCCGGTCACTGGAGTTGCAGAAGAAAGACGAGGCTGTGTGTCCCCGGAAGCCTCTAGAAGGTCCTCAGAGCCAAAGGGACTCATGTTTGGTTTTCCTCCTCAGGCCCTGGTGATGCTAACCAAATGGTGGTTCAAGGCCCCCCACCGCTCCCCAGGAGAAAGATGAGGCTGTCTGATCGCCCAGCGCTTTACAGACTGGAATACCCTGCGCAGAAGCCAACTGGGTCATGGCAGGTACCCCCTACCAGCAAGACCAGGGCCCAGCCCCGACCCCCTTCCAGCTGCATGACCTGTCAGGCCTTCACCCTCTGCTTCCCATTCCCCACCTGCACAAGGAGCATGTGTGAAGGGGTGGGACCCGCAGCTGCCGGGTGGGACCCAGGGGTGCTTGCAGATCATGCCAGAGACAGGGGCGGGCTGGAGAAAGATGGAGAGGATGGGGGTCGGGCTAGAGGGGGTCCACCCAGTCAGAAGCGGGCCTTTGGTCTCTCCACCTCCTGGGAACCGCAGGGAAAATCACCCTTTCTCTCCTCCCCTCCCTTGTTCGACAAGCCTATAGGCTTTTTGTTTTGTTTTGTCATGTGTTTGAAATGAACTTGGTTGTTATTCTAAATTCCAAGTTCACTTCAATGTTACTTTTCTTTCTTTCTTTTTAAGCCACCAAGACCAATAATTAGGTCTGAGGGATAAGGAATCTGAAGGAATCTCTCTGTTAATGTTGGTTTTTACAGAAGCACACTGCATTTATTTACATAGCCTGCCTCAACAAATGAAATCAATCACCATATCCGGCAAAACCCTCCATGAATGCGTCCCTCACATCCTCCATCCCCCCTCCCTCCTCAGTATCCTATTGCTTCTTTTTCCCTGTTCCTGCCCCTATTCCTGGCCTCCTGGAGTCATGGAAGCCTTTTTCTTTGTTTTTCCTTATAATAATGGTGTCATAAGACACTTATCTTTGTCAGTTTGACAGAGTTTGATAAGCAGAATGCTCTCTAGTTCTGTCCACATCCTGCAGTGCTAAAGAGAGTTGTCATTGTTTATGGATGTATAGTATTCCATAGTATGTACCAGAAGTCATTTTCCCATACCTCCATAACTGGGGACCTTGGTTGTCCCCACATTTTTGCTGTTATCGAATTTTCTACAGCAATCATAATTGTATGTATGTCTGTTCATGCTGTATTCTTGATTTAAGGTCCATACCCAGTAGAGAGATGGCCGGATCATTAGGTGCTTGTGCTTGCATTTGGTTAAGGAAACGCCACACTGATTTCCATAGTGGCTGTACAATGCCACGGTCCCACCAGCAATGTCAAAGCGTTCCTCTCTCTCTACCTCTTCTCCAGCATTTATCAACAACCCCAAGCCAAGCACAGTGCCCAGTCATGAGACAGAGCAGTGACCACAGCAAATGTGGACACGGTCCCCATGGGCAGACGGTCTTCAGTGGGACAGCAGAGTCCAGGGAGAGAATGACAGTGATTGTTTGATGGAGGAATCTCTACCGGGCACAAACGTTGTTCTGGTGGGCAGAGCGCGGGCAAAGGCTTCAGGGGCAGGGTCTCGCTTGATATCTTCGAGTCACAGCAAGAATAACTCGGGAGTGGGGGGGGGGTGATAATGTGGATGCTGGGAGTTCAACTGGTACAGATGTTAAGTGCTTGTCTGCTGACCCACAGTCCAACACTGGACCCCACCCGTGGCTCGGAGGAAGAAAGATGGGGCAATCTGCTTCCCGTGGGGGCAATTTTTCCTCCGTCCTGTTGGGTGCCTTTGAAGCAGCATCCACT
>PVJH01045745.1:0-12214 GCA_004026705.1 Nesogale talazaci
GATGAGAAAGCCTCGAAGAACCAGAGAAATGTTGTGTGTTTCATGGGTGCTATACTTCACCCTGATCGACTCATTCCTTCTTTGTGACCCTTCTGTGAGGTGATGTCCCATAGTCTACAGATGGGTTTTGGGTTTCTGCTCTGATCTCCCTTATTCTTAACAATATATGTGTTTGTTTGTTTGGCTTCTTCCAATGCCTGTTACCTAACTCCATTGACACCTCATGATCACACTCGCTGGTGTGCTTCTTCCATGTGAGTTTGTTGCTTCTCAGCTAGAAGGTCACTTGTTTAATGGTAAGTCTGTGAGATCACAGACCCTATACCTTTTGATTGCCGGGCACCTTAACCTATTCCTTGTTCCTGGTCCGTTCTTACTCTGGAAGCTCTGCTGCAGCCTGTTCCCTTGGGTGAGCCTGCTGGGATTCCAAATACCAGCGATGTAGTTTCCAGCATTGTAGCCACACACAAGCCATCCAGCACGACCAACTGACAGGCAAGGGGTAGAAGTATAGAGGTGAAAAGACACACAACACATACCGTGTGTTGTCAAGCTGCTACCAACTAGTAGTGAGCCCATGAATGGAGAATTGTTCCCACAGGGCTTTCTAGATGTGATCTTTGCAGGAGCAAGTAGTCAGCTATTTTCTCTCACGGAGGAGCTGGTGGATCCGAATTGCTGATATTTCAGTGTGCTGTATCTGCAGAGTTCTTCAAAGTTTTCGCCCTGATAAAAGCTTTTTCTAAGCCCCAGCCATTGGTTTCCACGTATATCCCTTTTGTGTGAACTGAGTCAACTGTCTGTCTCTAGCTGTGAGGAAGGCTGAAGGAGGTGATTATTCTGTTCTGGGAACATTGCCATCCTCAGTAAAACCAAGGTTCTGTTAGTGAGGAAGAAGGGGAGACAGGTCCTGGAGAGGAAAGATGAGTTTTTCCCTACTCGTCCCGTCCATTCAACTGAGAGTTTCAGTTTCCTCTTTGCAGAATGACTGAGCTGAACTAGCAGGCTACCTCCCTTCCTGTTGGTATGTTTCAGATCTTTCAGCCTGAAGTCCTTTCGCCAGCACTGGCTGCCATTTTTCTCTGACAAAGTTGCTATTAGAGAAGGTCTGTCCACCTAATCACTGGCAGCTAGTAAATATTCCAGGCAAAAGATGGGTGGGCAGGGCAGGGGAGTGAGGAATAGCAGGGCATCTTGGAATCACTTGCTACAGTGTCCTAGAAACTAGAACATGGATTCAGTCCTGAGCATTTACTGGGATCCCACTCTCAATTGTCACTGGTGCGTGAAGAGCAGCGCAGAGCACCACAGGCCTTTTAAAGATGGGTGAAAAACCAAACAAAGGCCAAATACAATCTCTTCCCCTCCCCCAAATCTTTGTATGGGGTCAGAATGTCAAGATGTCCCAAGTAAGAGTCATAATCATTTATCTTCCAATAATAAAATAAGATGAAAATCACAGAGGTTAATATCTAACTTTACTCCCCTGAAATAACTACCCATAAAAAATAGACATCTAAAAATAAAGAATACAATTAATCAACACAACAGATGCTGTCTCATAGGAAACTTCCCATCTAAGAACAGGATATTTAATAGGGGAATTATGTGATGTATGAATTCTTCACACTGAGAACTACAGTGATATTAAAAGGTCCCTTGCTGAGGAAAATCTGCTCATTGTCAACTTCTGGCAAATGGAGAACAACACTCTTCAATGTGACTGCTCTATTGCCATGATAATTATTTTTAAAATGATAGTCTATCTCGAGCCACAGTTTTTGACTTCCTATTGATCTACAAAACCCAGCTGTCTCCTTCTCAATGTAAAAACCATAATACATAGTGACTGTCTGGCTAGGTGGCTTTGAGTCAGCGCAGACTCTTAGCTATACGCACAGCAGGACGAATGAAACATTGCCTGGCCCTGCCGCATCCTTACCATTGTTGCTGTGCTTGAGCCCATTGTTACAGCCTTTGTGCCAATCCTGGCTTTTGCTAATCTTCCTCTTTGCCAAACATGATGCCTTTGTCCAGGGCCATGGTGATTACATATTGGGCTCCTAATCACAAGGTCAGCGGTTCTACACCACCAGCCACTCTTTTCACTCCTGTGAAAAGTTACAGCCTAGAAACCTACATGGTCATTTCTACTGTGTCCTATGGGGTAGCTCTGAGTCAGAATCTACTCAATGGCAGTGAGTTTGGTTCTTCCTGGTAACATGTCCAAAATACATGAGACAAAGTATCATGTTTAATTTTTTAATTATAACAATTTTACGAATAATGATATTAAAATGCAAAATTTTAAAACCAGTAGTTACAAACGATTAATTTCTTCCCTGAGATTTAGATCTAAAGACTATGATGAAGAATACTTAGCTTTCAGGGACTGGCCTAAGGGGTGATCTTAGTTTAAGTGAACCTTTACATTTGCTTCAATTTTTATTATTATTATTTCAGTAGTTCAATGAAAAATTTGATTTTCTAGAACAAATGCATCCCCGCACCTATACCTAGAAAGGTTATTTTAAAAGGAAAAACAAAATAAACAACACTTGATTAAACTCTATGACACATAGGAAAAAATCACCAATTGTAAGGTAAGGAAAATAGAAGTAATGATAAAGGAAAAGAGCTTATCAGAAACTTTCAAAGATGTGGTGGTCACATAGTCTCCTCTCAACTTGAGTGAAGGGATGTTTAGCATGTCAATCAGGTTGCAGCTTGAAGACCTCACTTGGAGGTGCAAGGAGATAAATAGCTCCCCTGACCCATTCTCTCTGCATTTCCTTTCCTGCTGAGACAATTGGAGAACTGTGAAGTTCCACACCAGCAGTGCAATGTTTCCACTGCCACTGTATCCACAAGACCGTCTACCCACCAGTCTGTCTTCCCACATGCAGCATCATTGCCTGTGCTCTGTGAATCTAGAGAGGAATTTATGGCCTAGTATTTCATATAAAAATCAGATTAAAATCGGACATATGCACTTGACCTGGAATGGGCTGAGATGCTTTCTCAATATACAATTGTTTTTTAATCTAAAGCTCTTTCTTATATACATATGAGTGTCTCTGGATTTGTTTAGTCAACTCTGACTAAACAAAAGGGAAGCTCAAAGACAAAATGAAATATTGTACTGAAATGTACAAAGATATGGAGTTAGAAAACCAAAAAGAAAGACTATGTTCAGCATATCCTAAACGAAAGAACTAAAGAAAATATTCAATTCTCAAGCAGCCATCTTGAAAGATACTGTAGGTAAAATCTTGAACAATGCAGGGAGTATCAAAAAAAAAAAAAAAAAAAAAGGAAAAGAACATACAGGTTACTGTACCAAAAAGAACTAGTCAACACCTCAACTAAGAACCATCTCAAGAGTTTCCATATGATCAAGTACCAAAGAAAGAAGTTCAAGCTGCACTGAAAACATTAGCGAAAAACAAGGTTGCAGGAATTGTTTCAATATCAATTGAAATATTTCTACAAACTGGTGAAGCACTGGAAGCACTCGCTCATCTATGCCCAGGAATTTGGAAGGAAGTCCCTTGGCCAATGGCTTAGAAAAGATCCATATCTGTACCCATTCCAAAGAAAGGTGAACCAACATAAAGTGCAAATTGCAGAACACCATCATTGATGGCACATGCAAGTGAGGTTCTGCTGAAGATCCTCCAAACACGTTTGCAGTGGTACATTAGCAAGAAGCTGCCAGAAACACAGGCCAGATTCAGAAGAGGAAGTAGAGCCAGGGATATCGCTGCTGGCATCAGACAACTCCTGCATGAAGGCAGAGATACCAGCACGTTGTTCTTTGTGTTTTATTGACGATGGTGTGGCCCAGAACTATGAATAGCCTTGAGAAGAATTAGAATTCTGAAAAAGCACTTAGTCCATCAGCCCTGTGTGATATTTAACTGTGATCTACTTTTAGATTAAAGCTTTTTTTTTAAAATCAACTTGAGAAAATTCCTTTCTTAATTTGTTGAGCACTTTAATCATGTGTGGCTGTTGAACTTTGTGAAATAGTTTTTCTAGATCTGTTGAGATGATCATATGATTTTGCCCAATTTTTAAAATATTCAGCCAATTTAACATTCCAAGGATAAATCCCTCTTGGTAATGATGCATGATCTTTTAAACTATATGGCTGGAATCCGTTGGTAATATATGTTAAAATGTATTTTTGTACTTAGTTATCTGAAGGACATTGGTCCTTTTTTTTTTTTTGGTGGTCTTTATGTCTGGCTTTGGTTTCAGAGTAATACTGGACTTATAAATCAGTTAACAAATGTTCTCTCCTATTTTCTGAAAAAAAATCATGTATGATTGGTACTATTTTTTCTTAAAATACTTGATAAAATAAATATATGCATTTGCCCAAGTTCCAATAAACAAACAAACTAAAAATAAGCTCTTGGTCCTTAGATTAGTTTATCAACTCCTGGCCCAAAATATAATTTATTTTAGAGAATATTCCATGTGCAATTGAAAAGAACACATATTCTGTTGTTAGGTGGAATGTTTCATAAATATCAATAAAATAAATTTGATTGGTAGTGTTCTCAGGTTTTACATATTTGGGGGGGGCATCACTGCCCTCTGGTAGGAGTGGGAGGCCCAGCCTTGCTCCTGGAAAGCTGCTGCTGGATTTGAACCACCAAGCCAGTAGGCGGCAGTCCCACACTCAACCACTGCGCCACCGGGGCTCAGCCTGGTTTTACTGATTTTTACAGATTTTTCTGTCCAGTTGGTCTATTAAGTATTGACAGTATTGGTATCTCCAACAATAATTTTTGAAATTAACAAAAATTCTTTTTACACTGCTATAATTTTTTTGCTTCAGGTCCTGGAGAATTGGTTTCTAAGCATAATATATATCGCAATTATTTATCTTCATGTTATATTAGCTCCTTAATCATTATCAAGGGTACCTTTTATGTCTAATAATACTTCGGTCTTAATTTCTATTTTGTCTAAGAGTAATGCAGACCCCGACCCTCTTATGGTTTGATGAATATATCTTTTTATATTGCTTTATATTTTACCTGTTTGTGTCTTTGCATCCAGAGGGCTCTTGTTGTAGGTAACACATCGTTGGACTGTGCTTTGCTCCACATCTGAAAAACCTCTTAAATTTTGACTTCAGTGGTTAGTCTGTTAACATTTACTGTAATTATTGATATAAATTGAATAGAAAGGTTTATTTTCTGAAATCTAAGTAGTTATTTTCCATACTTTTGTCTTTGTTCTACTTTTTTTTTGGGGGGGGGGCATCACTGTCCTCTGGTGGTCCTGGGAGCTACCCAGCCTTGCTGCTGCTGGATTTGAACCGCCAAGCCCTTGGGCCGCAGTCCTGCACTCAACCACTTTCCCTTCTTTTTCAGTCTTCATTTATGCTGAAAAAACAAAAAGAAACGTTTCTAGTGTATCAATTCCATTCATTTTGTGTACCTAATTCATCAGTGCACCAATTTCATTTAGAGTACCAGTTTCTATCATGTTTACTCTACAAATTAAAATGTCTTAACTTGTCACAATCTACTTCAGGTTCATGTTGGACTTAATTCTGGTAAAATGTAGCTAAATTCTTTCCAAAATTGCTCTCCTCATTCCTTGTTAAACATTTCAAGAGAATATTACATGTTATAAACCAATGGGGTTTTTAAAAGAAAATTTGTAAATTGTTTCGATTCTCAGCTAACACCCAAGGAAACAACAGTCAAGAAATCAATTGACGCGTCACATCGGGTAAAATTGCTGCGAACGATGTCTTTAAGGAGCTGAAATGCAAACATGCCGCTTTGAAAACTGCGGTGCCGCTGACTCCACCCCTGGTATTTTCAATCACCTAAAATGCACAGGATGCTGCATAATAAATGAGAAAGGCTAAAGATTTGATCCATGTGAATTATGGTGTTGGCAAAGTTTACTAAACATAGTGTTGACTCTCAGAATAAAACAAATCTGTTTTGAACGAAGTCCAGCCAGAATGCTTCAGAGAAGCCAGGACGGTGAGACTGCACCTCATGTTCTTCCGATATGTCAGTAAAGGAACCGGCTCCTGGCAAATATCATTCTTGGTAAAGTGGAAGGTCAGTAAAAAGAGGAAGGTTCTCAACCAGATCGATGGACAGGGCAGCTGCAATCATGGTCTCAACACAGGCGTGCTTGGCACAGCACAGTGCAGGAAGGACCCACCGGGCAGGGTTTTCTTCTGCGCGCACGGGCTTACCAGGAGTCGGTCGGAGTGAACTCGTGGAACCTAACAACCGCAACATTATGGCAGGGGACTTCTGAGATGTTGTGGGAATTTTCCATTTGTCTTTTCATTCTATCTGTCCTTGAACCTTTTGAAATACACAGGCATGCCTTGCGTAGTTGCTTGGATCTCTAGAGCTCAGTTAATTTTCCTTAATTTTCTTTCACCTGTCTTCTACATTGTGGGTATTATCTATGAATCTACTTGCCCATTTACTGATTTTTAAATTTCTATTTTATTCTATTGCAATTCTAGAATTTCCATTAAGATCTAATTCAGTTTGTATTCTTCGATCAAGTTTTCCAACTTGTTGGGCCATTTTCATTTGGTTCTGGAAACAGTTTCCTTATTCATTGAGTATATTTAAAACTATGCCCACTGCCATGAAGTCAATTTCGATTCTTATCAACCCTGCAGGGTTTGCCAGACTGTGAATCTTTACGGAAACAGCAGCCCTCCTCTTTCAGAAACCAGCGGAGTTGCTGGTGCCTGTGAATAGCCCATCTTTTGGACAGGGCACAATCTCACATTTGCTAAAACCCTAAGTCTGTCCCACTCAGGTAAAAGTTGAGTAGATAGATATTTTAACCATGAATGGCTCTTACATTATTGGATTTGGCATATGCCATTTTTTCCTTGACAATGGGATATTTTGGATTATATCTACTTGTTATGACTTTATATTCTAAAACACAACTCCCCCCCCCCCCCCCCCCCCCCCCCCCCCCCGCATCACTGCACTGGAGAGCTGTGGCTGGATTTGAACCATCAATCCTGTGGGCTACAGTCCCGCACACAACCACCATGCTGCCAGGACTCAGCTCACAACTTCTATTTTATATAGTCTGTTAGTTGTTAAAAAAAAAAAAATCCATGAGAATTTTTTTTTTCTTTATTTAGGCATCACTGCCCTCAGGTGGTGGGAGTAGGAGGCCCAGCCTTTGCTCCGTGGAGCTGGACTCGAACCTCCATCCCAGTGGGCCGCAGTCCCGCGCACAACCACTACGCCACCGGGGCTCAGCCAATCCATGAGAATTTTATCGTGATTAGTTTTGGATTTTAACAGTGCTTTAGGGGAAAATTTATATTTACAAATTGGAATCTTCTGTCCCAGTAACAGTATAAATCTTTGTTCATTCATGTCATCCTTTATATTTTTCATGGAAAGTGTTGTTCTTATTTATTTTTTGCAACTTTTAAAATATATATCCTTAGTATTAATAGTTATGGTATCAAGGCAATAGATTTTTGTCTGTTGAACTTCTTTCTCATCATCTTGTTGAACGCTCTTAACACAGCAAAATCTGGGAGAGCAGGAATTCAACAGGAATGCCTTGTAAGACGTACAGCCAGTATCATGTTATCATGGTGTCCGGGGAGGTTAGTCCTTGGAAAAGAGCTTCGTGTGCGGTCAAGCAGAGGGCAGCAAACAAGAGGAGGCTTTCGACAGCAGGGATTGACAGAACAGCTGCAACCAGGGGCTCAAACCTAAGAACGACTGTGAGGCTGGTGCTGATCCAGGCAGTGCTTTGTCTTATTGTACGCAAGGTGTGAATCAGAACTGACTCAATGGCATCTACCGATGACAACAGCCTGGCATGCACCAAAAATTAGTGAAGCTGGACTCTAGGAAGACTCTGACACCAGGGCTGGAGGAAGGCTGACTAACAACCTGTGACATGCAGAGGGCACTTTTGCTTGCGGAAGATGAGGAGGACTTGAAGCACCTGCTGTTGAAGACCAAGCAGTGCAGTGTTCAGTACGGACTAGAAATCACTGTACAGAAGGCCAAAATGCCCAGACTGCATCAATGGGTAACATGATGAAAAATGGAGAAAGGACAGAAGTCAAGGATTTTGTCTTGCATGGAAGCACAACCAATATTCGTGGAAGCAGCGATCGAGATATCCAGTAATGCATTGCATTGGGTAAATCTCCTGCGCTAGGCCTGTTTCGAGTGTGGAAAAACAAGGTTAATTTGAAGACAAAAGTGCACCCGATCCAAGCCACAGTAATTTCAATAGTCTCATCTGTATGTGAAAGGTGGATATTGAATAAGGAAGACTGAAGAAGAATGGAGACATTTGAATTATGGTGCTGGTGAGGAATATTGAAAGTACAAGGGCAGAGGGAGGGGAAATATGGGAAGCTAATACTGGGGGCCTAAGTGGAAGTGGATGTTTCAAGAATGACGATGGCAACAAATGTGCAAATGTGGACTGCATACAATTAATGTATGTATTGGTCAGGATAAGAGTTGGATGAACCCTTCCCCCAAATGATTATAAAAAAGAAAGTACCATGGACAGCCAAAAGAACCAATACATCTGTCGTGGAAGAAGTATAGCTAGAATGTTCATTAGGGCAAAGATGAGAATTAGTCTGACCTACTTTGGACATGATATCAGAAAAGACTAGTGCCTTGAGAAGGACATTATGCTTGGATGTCATAGAGTTGCAGCAAAATAGATGGAACAGCAAAAAAGAGGAAAACCTGTGGATTCACGCCATGGCTCAACAATGTGCTCAAGTACAGGCACAATCGTGAGGATGGTGCAGGGTCAGGTAGTGTATGTCGGTTATCTATGAGTCAACTGACCGGATAACACCAAGACTATGTGGCTCATGCACACGCTAGGCAGACTCACGACATTATTGCTCTGGAGACTGGATTTTTACAAAGTGGTTTCCAGTCATTTCTAAGAGTTTGGTAAGGGAGAAGCAGAGGCGAGCATCCTGAGCTCCAAGATTGATAGCATTTTTATATCCCTCGTGGAACGTAGACCAGCTTTGGTATTCTCTGATAGGTGACGGCTGCTGATTCCGCAAGGTCAGCAGTTTGAAATCACCAGCTTCTCTGTGGGAGAAAGAGGGGGTTTTCGACTACTATAAATGAGTGCAGTCTTGCAAACACACAGGGCAGTTCCACCCTGTCCTGGAGAGTAACTGTGAGTTGGTATCAGCTTGATGGCACTGAGTTTGGTTTGAATGTTTGGTCTGGGCAAGGTTAATTCCTTACTACATAGCAATATTTTAAAGAATGAGATTATATCTATGGGAATGGAAAGGGAGAAAGAAGAGACTTTCTACTCCTGTAAAGCACTATCGTCTCAAAAACCCACAGGGGCAGTTCTACCGTGATCTAAAGGGTTGGTATAGATCAGTTTAATATCACCACGAAGTAAATATTCCTAAACATCCCTTAACTTTCAATAATGTGGTTTAAAATTTTTAATTCCAGGAAATATTTCCTATTGAAAATAAAGCTCACTCAAAGCTGACTGCTCGCAGCCCCCTGTGGGTTTTTGAGAGTGTAACTCTGCGGGAATAGAAAGCCAAGTCTTTTTTCTGTGGAGTTGCTAGTAGTTTCCAGCTGCCAAGCACACGATTGAAGCTCAACAATTAACCACTATCCCACCAGGGCTCACTGTGACAGGTTTATGGTGTCAACCTGGCCAATAGGAGCATGTGGGATTAATCCCTTCACAGTTTTATTGGAGGGCAAAGAGATAAATAGCTTTGTGAGACCTGTCCCACCTCTCTTGTTCTCTGGTGATCAGACCAGGGAGCTGCTACTTCAGCGAGTTCTGCCTCAACCTGTATGCTATCTCAACGTGTGGGCTACACTACCTGTAGGCTAAACGAACCCACGGATCATGTTGCTAAAGCTTGAGGCTCCTTCAAGACCTGCTTCCTCATGCTGCTGGTGTTGCTTGAGCTTGAGCCTGGTGGATCCTGCCGTCTTGAATTGCTTGTGTTCCATATCCCATCCAGGTCTGCTTCACTAAGTTCCTCAGCTAATGACTGTTGTTGACCCATTTTGTTGTTTGCTCTCTGGGCAGAAGAGTCTGCCCTGCATTGTCTGAGGGAGAACCCCGCAGTCTGCTTCCTTGACCTTGGACCAAATCCATGAGTTGAAGGACTTTCATTATATTAACTTTTCCACAAAAGTGAGTTGAACTGGGCCGAACCCTGGTGGCCTAGTGCTTGTGTACGGGACTGCGACCCACAGGGTTGACAGTTCAAATCCAGCAGCAGCTCTCCAGGAGCAAGGCTGGGCTTCCTACTCCCACTACAGCAGTGATGCCACACACAAAAAAGTGAGTTGAACTGGGCCCTCTGTACTGGTGTGTGGACTAATTGGCCATTATATTTCTTCTTGCCGTATAAATCTATCTATCATGTACCTATCAACCCATCTATCTCTATCATCATAAGTGCCCTGGTTTTGTTTCTCTAGAGAACGTTGCCTAACACACAATTAAAAAATAAAGGTAGTATGTTTAACTAGAGCACTCTTGAAGAGATAGATCATAATATGCCTTTCCTAGATGGTTTTTACTACTAATTTTTGGTTTATCATTCGAACTTCTTGAAACCATCTTCCTCAGATACTAATATTTTTTGGCCTCTACATCAGATTAGAATTCCCCACCCCACCCCACATGCAATGCTGATTACTTCTGTAGGACTAAGAAACAGAGTTTTCTTTCTAACTCTCTCTTTGCTTGAGGTGAAAAGAGCATGGTTTCTTCCAAGGAGTTCTATTCTATGTAACCTTTGGTCCAAAGAGAGGAGCAAACTGCCTTGGGGTTGTTTGTAGAAGAACCCAGAGTTACCCTTGCTGTTGGTTTCAGTTGCCATCAGTCTATTCCAACTCATGGGGACCCCATGTGTTCAGAAGAGAATTGCTCCAGAGTGGCCTTTTAGAAGCAGATCACCCGGCCCACTTTGTGTAGGTCCATACTGCCCACTTTTGAATTAGTACTTGAGAGCTTAACTGTTTCAAGCACCCAGCCATCTTAGACCTTACCCTAGAATTTCCTAAGTGACCAGGTTCGAGCTCTATGGTTAGATACTAAATTCATCCTCAGCATCAGAGGACAATGTGCTATTTCTCCAACAAATATGAGTTTGCCCATGAGGATCCTTAATATGGAGAGAGTAGCTATCTATCAGCTGTCAGAGGTCTCCTCAGCACATGGCCTTTAGTGTCTAGATCTCAAAATACACCTGAAACTCATTCATTAGTTCCTTCAGCATAGTTACCGACTCTCTAGCAGTATTTGGGGAGTGGAGAATGAACACTGAACAAGGTATACAAGGTTCTTAAAATACAAGGGGACCGGGCTGAGCCCTGGTGGCGTAGTGATTGTGCGTGGGACTGTGGCCCACTGGGATGGAGGTTCAATTCCAGCTCACAGGAGCAAAGGCTGGGCCTCCTACTCCCACCATCAGAGGGCAGTGATGCCTTAAAAAAATACAAGGGGACCACCAGAGACAGTGATGCCTGCCCTCCCCCAAAAATACAAGGGGTACGTTTCCTTATCAAAAGCTTCAAAGTCGTAGAAACCTTTATTAAACAAAAATCAAAATGCGAAGCTATGGTGTTTCAACATAACCTGCATCTAGATCTGTGCACTACTGAAGGCATCTTTCTCTCTCTCTCTCTCTCTCTCACACACACACACACACACACACACACACACATTTTGCTGAAAAAATTCTGTGCTCTATAATTCACCCACAACAAAAGGGAAGTTTTGTATCTTCAAGGGACTCAAATCACATTCCTTACAGATGTTCTTTGAGTTTGGGGAACCCAAAAAAGTGTAAAGGGGCAAGATCAGGACTGTAGGGTGGAAGGGATTGGGAAGGTTTCCCAGTGACATTCTCTTAAGAACGCCCTCAATACCCTCAAAGAATGTGCAGGTGCATTATTTTTATATTTAAAAAAATCATTTTTGAGCACAATTTTGCTGGCCTTTTCCTTACCAATTCAGTTTTCTATCTTCTTAAAATGTCTTTATAAGAAGTCCCTATCATTGCCCTATATCCTTCAAAAAAAACTATGAAAATGCCCCTTTGAGATCCCAAAAGACAGTCACCATAACCTTCTGGGCTGACTTCTCAGTCTTGAAGTTAACTGGTCCAGTAAATCCCCCAGAA
>PVJH01045746.1:0-12224 GCA_004026705.1 Nesogale talazaci
GGGAAGAAAAATTTCCTTTAAAAATCACATTATTTTGAAAAACCTTTTGGCTATAAAGAACAAGTCCATAATTTGACTGATCCCGAAGACTTTGTAGTGGATGAACCACCACCACCACCACCCCCAACTACTGACCCTTCAGAGGTGGATTGGGATGACTTAGATGAAAAGGCCACAAAATACCATAACCCCCCTGACTGACCCCCCTCGAACTCAAGATTCCCCCCTTTGCATTTACCCTTTACAGCCTACTGCTCCTTTGATGCCTTCCAGTCAGGCTTGTGCTAAAACACATGTCTCCTCTCGGTCAACGTTTAAAACGAAAACTCAGTTGTAGTGATGAGGATGCAGAACCCATAAGAAAACATGAGCTGAGCCCTTTAAATTTTTGTTATTGAAAGAACTCACACAGGCAGTCTCCACTTATGGACCCAATACACCATTTACTAGGAGCCTTGGAGAAGTTCTTTGTGATAAATGGCTCACCCCAGGGGATTGGAATACATTGGCAAAGTCCATCCTTTTAGGCCGAGATTATTTACTACAGAATGTTTATTAGGAAAGTCTAATCTTAATTTAAAGAGTTCTCAGAAGGTTAATGGAAATATTAATCAGGATTATAATGATGAAATTAAGGCAGTGATAGAGTCTGGTGTGTCATGGTTTGTAAAGGAATATTGCTTAAGTCAATTTTTGTTGCCTTTTATTTCTAGAATAGATGTTTTTACTTATCAGAAAACAATACTTATGCTTGACTACCCTATATTAAATCAAAGGGTCTTTAGCAGTGTGGTAGTGGGGAAACAAGAACGCCTCCATGGATTTAGAAAATGAAGGGAATGCATTTAAGGTTACTCCCTCAGGACATTCTGGAGGGACTAAAACCCCCCTGCTGATTTTTGCTAATTCCAGCATGGAGGGAATAAGAAAAGCAGCCTATTACAGGCTTAGGCAAGGTTGTACTATCTTACAGTATGGAAAGCCTGAAGGGCAATACAGCTTAATCAAACCTGTGACTTTATTGGTAATATTAAAGAAAGAATGTCTGTTTGGTAAGTTACTTCTACAATTGAATAAGTTTGTTAACAGTTTGTGCAGAACTTTAAATCATTCAGAGTTCGCTAAAGAGCAATTGGTTAGCTCTCTCACTTCTGAGAGCTGACAGCCAAAATCTACATAACAATAACCTGGCAAACCACTGATTTGGAATTAAGGAAATTCCCTGATATTGGTTTTAATGTCTTAAAATCTTTACTATTACAGAAGGGGGAGAAGATAAATATTATGTGTCACAAATTATGTCTAATAACCTTAATCAAAAGATTTTTCTCCTTTGTAAAAAATTGTAACAACAGCCCCGGTGGCGTAGTGGTTGTGCGTGGGACTGAGGCCCACTGGGATGGAGGTTCAATTCCGGCCCCCAGGAGCAAAGGCTGGGCCTCCTACTCCCACCACTGGAGGGCAGTGATGCCTAAAAAAAAAAAAATTGTAACAAAATTAAGGCAGGTAAATACACATTCACTCCTACAGAGAAAGCTGCTCCTGAAAGATCCAAGAAGAATGGAAATCGTGTTTGGGATCCAGTTCCTATAATCACTTGGAAAAGGCACATATATTTATATTCTTGCAGAATAAAGCTTATAAACTCTTCTCGGAAGAATGCAACCACGTTTGGAGAAGGAAGAACACAGAACTGATGGAGAAATCCCTTAACCACAATTCTATTTCCAGGTTGCTGATACCCCAAAGGGGGAGGGGCTCTCTTTGTTTATGTGTTCACAGGTAAAGGAGATGAAGTTCTCTCCAGCCAGCAAGGCCCAGAAGAGAAGAGAGAAGCAAAAAAAAAAAAAGAGAGAGAGAGAAGAGAGAAGCTGATCCTGCCATCACTGAAGAAATCCTGAACTTCACCATCTCCCAGAATCTCAGAGACTCAGTTTCTTCTTTGGCTGAAGTTGTTTTACTAAACAGAAGGGGCTTGGATCTTTTGTTCCTACAACAAGGAGGATTGTGCGCAGCTTTGAAGGAGGAATGTTGTTTTTATGCTGATAAGTCTGGCTTAGTCCAGAATTCTTTGAACAAAGTCCGTGAGGGTTTACAGAAGCGAGAAAAAGAACGCCAGGCCCCCCAGGGGTGGTTTGAGGGATGTACTCTCAATCTCCCTGGCTCACCTCTTTAGTTTCCACTTTGTTTGGTCCATTGTTGTTATTATTATTAGCAATATCTTTGGGGCCGGTAATATTTAACAAACTCATGGCATTTATTAAGCAACAGATTGAGACCATTTTAGCAAGGCCCCTTCAAATTCATTATCATCGCTTGGAGATGAGCGATCTTGAACAGAGTGGCACACACCACTATGATGTGATAAGACCCTCTGCCTCCGTGAGCTGAACTTGACAGCCAATGACGGTGCTCTCTTTACCAACCTAAGACAGGCCATGGTCACATTAGAAGGCCATTGACCGATGACGGGTAAGGACTGAGTGTGTGTCCTGATAACCTAAGACAGGCGGAGTTCCCGGGAGGATAGTACTTGAAAAAATAAAAAAGGGGGACCTGTCCTGAGCCATCCAGCCTGGACATGCTTGACCTGGCTACAGGCCGGATATGCCTGAACTCTGTTACAGTTTGTTGCCTGAGGTTTGTAGTTTGTCACCTTTATAACTGTAAACAGCCCTGGCCTCTGAAGCCGGACTTACAGCTGTGCTGCCATTCACTTGTTAATTTTGGAGATCACCATATGCTAATTACCTAAGCTTGCTTGCCCTGTAAAATTGGTTTACTTCTCCCAAATAAACGAGACTTGGCTGAGCCCCGGTGGCACAGTGGTTGTGCACGGGACTGCGGCCCACTGGAACTGAGGTTCAGTTCCAGCAGTGGGGCTGGGCCTCCTACTCCCACCTCCGGAGAGCAGTGATGCCAAAAAAATTAAAAATAAACGAGACTTGTCTCCGTTTCTTGTCTTGCCTCATCTCCATTTCTCACGTCTCCTGTCCCCCAAATTCCGGCTCCTCCTTCCAGGACTTGCAAATTACGGACCCGCAGGACAGGGCTAGGGCTAGGGCTGGCTTCGGGCTAGAGCTGAGGCTAGGACTATGGCAAGTGCTAGGTTTGGGGCTGGGGCTGGGGCTAGGCTTCGGCCTAGAGTTAGGACTAGGTCTGGGGCTTGGGTTAGGTTTAGTGTTAGCCCCATCCCCAAGTCTCGCCCTATCCCCAGCTCCAGCACCACCCTCAGCCCCCCTCTCTGCCCCAGCCCCGTGTCAGTCCTTGGCTCAGCAGCAGCCCCTGCCTCAGCCACAGCCCCAGGCACAACCCTAGCGCCAGTCTTAGTCCTAGACTCAGCCACAGGCGTACCCCCAACCACAAACTCAGCTGCTGTCCCAGCCTCAGACCCAGACCCAGACCCAGCCTCAGTCCAACCCAAAAGCCAGTCTTGACCCTGGCCCCGAACCCAGGCCCAGTCTGGACCTGGACCCACTCCAGACATGACTCAGACTCAGTCCCAGACATGATGCTGTAAAGGGTCCAGATCCAGAGGCAAGTCCCAGGTTGAACTGGGGCTAAGGCTGGGCCCAGGCCCAGGGCCATGTTCAGGGCTGTGTCCTGGGTTGGATCTGGGGCTGGGGCTGGGGCTGGGGCCGGGGCCAGGTCTGGTTCCAGGTATGAATCTTGGAATGGGGATGGGTCCAGATCTGGGACTGGATCCAAGTTCGGGCCTAGAGCCTAGCCAAGGGCCAGATCAGGTTCTGGGGCCAGGGCCAGGGTCAGGTCCAGATCCATGACCAGGTTTGGGTCAGGTGATGAGTTCAGAGCTGAATCTGGGTCTGGGTTCAGGGTTGAACCAGTCTGGAGCCGGGTTCAGATCCAGGTCCGGGTCAGGGGCAAGGTCTAGGTCTGGAGCTGAGGCTAGGGCTGGGTTCATGGTTGGAGTTGCAGCTGCAGTTGTGACTGAGGCTTGGCCAGGGACTCAGGCTGGGCTGGGCCCAGGGCTGGGGCTAAGCAAGGAGCTGTGGCTGTGCCTGGGATTGTTTCTGGGGCTGCAGCTATGGCTGAACCTAGGGCTTAGGCTAGTGCTGGGCCTGGTGCTGAGATGTCTCAGGGCTGGGATTCAGGGCCTCGGTTTGGGGCTAGGCCTGTGGCTAAGGCTGGGCCATGGGCTGGGGCGAAGGCTAGGCTTAGTGTTAGCCGAAGTCCAGACCCAGCCCTAGCCCTAGCTCCAAACCCAGGCCCAGGTCCAGGCCCAGGCCCAGACCCAGATCCAACCCAAGGCCCAGCTCAAGGCCCTGATCTATCCACAACCCAAACCCTAGGCCCAGGACCAGCCCCAGTCATAGACCCAGATCCAGCCCCAGACCCAGCCTCTACCACAGCCCCAGCTGTAGCACCAGCCCCAGTCACAGCTGCAGTATCAGCCGCAGCTGCAACCTCGGCCCCAGCCCCCAATGCCGACACAGCTCCAGCTTCAGCCTCAGCCACAGCCACAGCCACAGCCCCATCTCTAGCCCAAGTCCTAGCCACAGTCCTAGCATCAATGTGGGTTCCAGGACCATCGCCAACTTCAGACCCATCGTCAACTCCATGTGCAGCCACCGCCGCAACTGCAGCCTCAGCCACAGCTCCAGGCTCAGCATCAGGCATAACCACAGTCCTAGCACTACTTTCAACCCAAGCTGCAGGACAATTCCTAGGCCTATGTGTAGCTGCATCCCTGGCCCCAACCCCGGGCCCCATTTTTGCCCCAGCAGCGACCCCATCTCCAGGCCCAGTTCCAGTCCAAGCCCCAACCCCAGGTCCAGCCCCAGCCCCAGGTTCGACCCTGGCCCCAACCCCGAACTAGGCCCAGTCCCATTCCCACTTCCAACCCCAGTCCCAACCCCGACTCAGGCCCAGCCCCAGGTCCAGCCCCAAGCCTAGGTGTGGGCAGAGTCAAAGCCGCAAACCCAGACCAAGCTCCAGCCTTCAGCCCAGCTCCAGCCCTACCCATAGATCCACGTGTAGCTCAAACCCCAGCCACAACTCAAAACCCAGCTACAGCCCCAACCTCAGCACCAGTCCTACCACCAGCCACAGCCACAGCAGCAGCAGCCACGGACACAGCACCAACCAAGCCCCAACTCCAAGTGCTACCCCAGCCACTGCCCCAGCCTCAACCCGTCACAGTCTTTGACTCAGGTCCAATGCCAGGCGCAGGTCCAGCCCCATCACCAACACCAACCCCAGCCACAGTCATAGGCCCAGCTCCAGCTCCAGACCTAAACGCAACCCAACTCCAACAACAGCCACAAGTGCAGCCACAGTCCCAGCCCCATTCTCAGAGACACAGCCACAGCCCTAGGCTAACCCAAGCTCCAAGTCCACCCCCAGGCCCATGCACAGGCCCATCCCAGCCCCAGGCCCAGCTTCAACCCCAGCCTCACCCATGGCCACATCACAGCCAGAGCCATAGTCATAGACTAAGTTCCTGCCACAGCACCTGCTGCAAGCGCAGCCCCAGGCCCAGCTCCAACACCAGCCCATCTTGAGACCCAACCCCTAAACCAGCCACAGCTAGTGCTGCGGCCTCAACCCTATCTTCAGACCAAGCTCCAGCCCCCTGCCCAGCCCCATGCGCAGCTGTGGCCACAGCCCCAGTGCCAGCCCAACTCCAGCCCCAGCCACAACCCCACCTGCAGCCACAGCAGAATCCTCAGCGCCAGGTCTACCACAACCTTAGTCTTAGCCCTGCCTCTGTCCCAGGGTCTTCACCATTGGCGGCCCTGCTCCAATCTCTGACCAGCCCTAGCCTCAGGTGCAACCTAGCCTCAGACCCTGCCCCAGCCTTAGTCCCAGCCTTCCCAAAGCCAGGTTCAGTCACAGACTTTGGTTTCTCCACAGGCCCAAGAACAGACCCAATTCCAGGCCTAGCTTCAGCCCCAGCCTCAGCCTAAGCCCCAGCCCTGACCCTAACCCCAGCCCTAGCCTCAGTCCCAGCCCCTACCTTGGCCTCAACTCAAGCCCCACCTCAAACCCAGCCACAGCCCACTCCCAGCCACAGTCACAGCCACAGCCCCAACCCCAACCATGAACCCACCACCAGCCTTGTGGCCAGCCACAATCTCACACCCAGGTCCAGGCCTATCCCCAGCCTCTGCCCCATCCCCAGTCCCAACCCAAGCACTGGCCCTAGCCATGGCCCTAGACACAGCCCCAGCCCCTATGCTGGCCTCAGCTCAAGCCCCAGCTCCAACCCAGCCCCAGTCCCACTCCCAGACACAGTCAAAGCAGCACCCACAGCACCAGCCCTAGTCATGGTCCCACTCCAGGCTTGGTTCTGACCCCAATCCTGACCACAGACCCAGCCCAAACCCAAACCCCAGCCATGGTCCCAGCCCTGGGTCATGCCCCAAACCCAGCCCCAAACCCAACCCCAGTACCATCCCTTGGCCCAACCCAAGCCCTGGGATCCCACACCCGATCCCAGCACTAACCCCAGCTCCAGTCCCACACCTAGCCCCAGACCCAGACCCAGACCTAGCTGCAGCTATAGCAGCAGCAGCAGCCTCACACCCAGTTTCAGACCCAAACCCAGTTTATACCCCAAGCCATGGCCCAGCTGAGACCTGGCCACAGCTACAGCCAAAGCCCCAGCCCCAACCCCAGCTGCAGCCGCACCTCCAGGACCAGGCCCAGCCCAAACCCCAAAACACCCCAGACCTAAACCCAATCTCAGACCCAGTCCTAAACCCAGCCCCACTCCCAGTCTCAGCCCTGCCCCAGGCCCTGACCTAGCCCTAGGCCCTGTCCAACAATCAGGACCATCCCTGACCCCACTCCAGGACCAGTCACATCAGCATCCTTAGCCCCATCCTTGGTCGAAACCTTGGCCACAGCCCCAGCTGCAGCCCCCACCCCCAGCCCCAGCAGTAGTTGCAGCCTCAACTACAGCCACAGCTGCCGCCCCATCCCCAACCCTGACCCTTGCACCAGCCCCAGCCTCAGCCCCAGACCTGACCCCAGTCCAAGCCCCAGCCTCAGCCCGCCCTGGTCCTAGGCACAACCCCAGGCACACACACACAGCTCCGGCCCCAGCCCTAGACCCAGAACCACCAAAGCCACAGTTGCTGCCGCAGCTGCAGTACCAGTAACAGTCACAACTCCAGTGACAGCCCTGGCTGCTGCCCAGACCCAGGCCCAGATCCAGATACAGCCCACCACAGCCTCTGTTCCAAGCCCAGTCCCAGACCTATGCCCAAACCCAGCCACAGCCACAGATCTGCACCCAGACCCAGAACCTGCCTGACCCCCTGTCTCATCAACAGTTGCGGCCCCAGGGCTAACCCCTGCACCAGACCAGATGCCAGCCCCAGCCCCAACCACAGCTGCAGCCACAGCCCCAGGCACCAACCCCAGCCCTAGTTGCATCTGCAGCCTTAGTCTAATGTTAACCCTAATCCTAAATGTACACCAAACTTAACCCCACCCCCAAATCCTAGCCCTTAACCTAAACCTAGCCCTAAGCCTACCAATATACTTAACCCTAAGCCTAACCTTAACCCTAAGTCTAAACATAACCCGAACCCTAATCCTAACCCTAACCCTAAGTCTAATCATAGCCATAACCATAACCACAACTTGAACCTGAACTCTACCCCTAATCCTAATTCTAAATTTGAGCCGAAGCTTAAGGCTAACTCTAAACCTAAATCTAACCGTAACTCTAAATCTAACCATGACCATAAAACTAACCCTAAACCTAAATCAATGTCTAACAGCAAACCTGAGACTAATCCTAAACCTGACCCTAAGTTTAACCCTAACTGAACCCTACCACTAACACTAAGCCTATGTATAAGCCTACTGCTAGCCATAACCATAAATCTCACCCTAAACCCAAACCTAAGTCTAAGCCTAACCCTAATCCAAACCCTAATCCTAAACCTAAAACAACTCTAATCCAAACCCTAACCCTAAGCTTAACAATAACCCTAACTGTAAGTCTCACCCCACCATAATCATAAGCCTAACCATAACTCTAAATCTAAACCTAGCCTAAATCTAATCATAATGCTAAGCCCAACCTGACCAAATAGCTAACCTTAAACCCTAAATCTAACTCTAAACTTAAGTCTAACACCAATCTTAACTCTAATTTTAGCCCTAACCCTAAATGTAACACCAAACTTAACCTTAATCCTAACAAAAACCTAAACCAAGCCTATCATTAAACCTAACCCTAATTCTAACCCTAAACATTACCCTATCTCTAAATCTAAACATTAAACTAACCCTAAAACTAAGTCTAACCCTAACCCTAAACCAATCCTATGCCTAAGTCTAAACAGCCTTAACTCTAACCTAACACTAACATTAGCCTGTTTAACCATAAGCCTAAGCATAACCTAAACCGTAACCCTCACCCTAAGACAAACCTTAAAGCTGAGTCTAACGCAAACCCTAACACTAATCCTAAATCTAACCCTAAGCCTATCTCTAAAACTAATGCTAACCCTAACCGTAACTCGAAACATAAATCTAACCCTAAACCTAAGTCTAACCATGAAGATAAAACTAACCCTAAACCTAGACATAAGGCTAACACTAACACTAATCCAAACATGATCCCAAACCTAACCCTAACTTTAAAACCTATCCTAACCCTAACCCTAAACCTCAGTATAAACATAACCATAACCATAAGTGAAAACCTAACCCTAAGTCTAAATCTAACCATAAACCTAAGTCTAAACTGAGCCCTAAACCTAATGATAATTCTAACTCCAACTCTAAACCTAACCCTAACTCTAAACCTAAAGCTAACTCTATCAATAACCCTAACTCCAACCCTGATCATCAACCTAACATTTACTACCCCTGTGTTAGTCCGGGTAGACTAGAAGAACAAATTTATAAACACGCATATAGATTTAAGGAACAGGTCTATATACAAGAGGAACAGGACATTGAGCCCAGTCCAATTCAAAGTCATAAGTCCGATATTAACCCATAAGCCCGAAATCAGTCTATAAAGTCTCCTCCTGACTCCACAGGTCAGCGGATGCAGAATCCCGGTGCTGGCAGGGGTCTCCACAAGGCTCCTTGCTTCCAGGGCTCAGGGTCCATCAACAACAGAAGCAACTCATCGCTGGCAGAGGTCTCCATATGGCTGCCCCAGCTTCAGAGGTCTGGCTCCATCAGGGAAAAGTTGTGTGGTCTCTCTGCCAGCTCCTCCAGCTTCTCAGACGCAGCCATCTTGTCTTGTCCGTGATTCATCGTCTCTCTAAGACTAACTCCCAACAACTGGGGAGATAGCTTCTCATCTTCACGAGGGAAATATTACAAGATTTCCCAGACATATCAGGAGAAAGCCATGCCCACACAGAGGCCTCATTGGCTACTCAATGGCTATCTCCAGATTAACAGACTAGACTCCACCCTACATCTCAATCATAAAATTAACATAAGCACATGACTGCCACAACTCCTAACCCTATTTCTAACCTTAAAATAAAGTCTAACACCAGCACCAACCCTAACCTTAATCCTAGCCCTAAACCTCAGCCTAACGCTAAGCCTAACCCTAAGTCTTACCCTAATACTAACCATAACCCTAAATCTCACCCTAAACCAGGGTTGAGCCCCGGTGGCATAAGTGGTTGAGTGTAAGACTGCAGCCCACGGGCTTGGCGGTTCAAGTCCAGTGGCAGCTCTCAGGAGCAGCACTGGGTAACGCCCACGACCACCAGAGGCAGTGATGCCCCCCCCCCCAAAAAAAAAGCACCAAAAAACAAGCAAACAAAAAAAATCTCACCCTAAACCTAATCCTCAGTCTAAGCTTAACCCTAAACCTAAATCTCACCCCAACCATCTCACCCTAACCCTAACCATAAGCCTAACCGTAACTCAAAATCTAAACTTAAGCCTAAATCTAATTATAATCCTAAATCTAAACCTGACCATATACTTAATCTGACTCTACCCCTAATCCTATTTCTAAGCCTTACCTTAAGTCTAACACCAACCTTAATGCTAATCTTAACCCTAACCCTAAAAGTAACACCAAATCTAGCCTTAATCCTAGCCCTTAACCTAAACTTAAGCCTACCACTAAACCTAACCCGAAGTCTGTCCCTAACCATAACCCTAAACCAACCCTATACCTAAGTCTAAACATAAGCCTAATCCTAACCCTAACAATAGCCCCAAGTCTAACCCAAACCTTAAGTGTAACCCTAACCCTTACCCTAACCCCAACCATCACTCTAACCCTAACATAAACCATAACCCTAACCAGAAACTTAAGAGAAACCCTAACACTAAGACTAACCATAAGTCTAACCCTAACCCTGAATCTAAGCAGTCCCCTACTGCTCACCCTACCGCTAAGTGTAACCTTCATTCTAACCATAAACCTAAACGTCATTCTAACCCTAACCCTCAGTCCAACCCTAAGCCTAACTCAAACCCTAAATCTAACCCTAATCATGACCATAAGCCTAAGCCGAAACTTAACCCTAACCCTAAATCCAACCTTGACCACATAGCTAACTCTGACTCTACCCCTAATCCTATTTCTAACCTTAATTTTAAGTGGAACACCAAACTTAACTCTAACCTTAATCCTAACCCTCAGTGTAACACCAAACTTAGCCCAAATCCTTGTGCTAAACCTGAATCTAACCCTAAACTTACCACTAAACCTAAACCCCTAAGTCTAACTCTAAACAAACCCTAACTCTTATATTAAGTGTAACCCTAACCCTTAACCTGTCTTTACATAACCCTAAACCTAACCCCAAATCTAACACCATCCCTCACCCTCACCATAACCCTAACTTTTACACTAACTCTAAACCTAATTCTTACACCACCTCTAACCCCCAAGTTAAGTTTAAACATAACCCTAACCCTAGCCCTAGGCCTAATCCTATCCCTAACCCTAAATCTAAATACAACCCTAAGCCTAAGCCTAACACTAAACCTAACCCTAAGTCTTACCCTAATTCTAACACTAACCCTAATCCTAAACCTACAAAATATTTTAAAGTCCATTTCAAAATGCCCTAAAGTCCCTTTAAACCGGCCTAAAAGTCCCAACAAGCATCTTAAGACTTAAAAAAACCTTAATACCATAAAAAAACCACAAACACCATATAGTTACCCTAATTAACCTACGTGCCACAAAATACATCATAAAAGCCAGAAAAAATGTAAAATCCCTAAAACTCCAACCTAAATATCCTAAAAAGACCCTAAAACGCTCTCCAAAATCCTATAATTATTAAAATAATCTTCAAAGTCATAAAGCACTGTAAAAACCATAAGAAAACACATTTGATTTCTAAACAATCTTGCAAATATCACCAAAAACACCCTAAAAAACACACACCTCCCTTCTAATAATACCTTTAAAAGTCTTTTAGAATACAATAGAGGAATGAAAATATCCTAAATTCCCCCCAAAGCATCTTAAGCCACTCACAAAATACCAAAAGTGCCCCCCAAAATATCCTAAATGCCCTACAGAACACACTGAAAACCTAAAAACACTCTAACTACTCCCCTAAAGACAGAAAATATGCACTAAATGCCCTGCAAAAAAACATAAAAACCCTTTAAAACATCCTAATATAATATATAATATTATAGCCATAATATAGTCCAAGCCTTAAAAAACAATAAAAAATTCCTAAACTATCCTAAATTACTAAAAGCAAAACAAAACACCATAAAAGCATTGAAAAACACCCTACTTACTAAAAAACACCCAGTAAACCATGAAAAACAGATTTAAAAGACTAAAACCCACCTTAAGCAACCATAAATGCCTAAATAACATAAATGCCAACAAACACCACAAACACCCATAAAATCCCTAAAAATCATCCTAAAGGTCCTTAAAAAACACCCTGAAATGCTTTTTAAATAAAAACTCCAGCCCAATACCCCTAAAAAATACCCTAATGGCTTCAAACAACACTCTAAATCCACAAAATAGCTTAAGTTCTAAAAACACAGCAAATACTACCTAAGACACCTTAAACACCTTTTTAAAAATAGCTTAAACATTCCACTGAATATTCTGGACCTCCAAATAACACAATAATAACCTTAAAAAATCACCCTACAGCTGCTAAAACACCCAAAGACATAAGAAAACCTTCAAAGCCTCCCCAAACACCAAGTCATAAAACATCCTCAAAAAGTCCCAAAACAGGCTGAGTCCTGGTGGCCTAATGGTTGTGTGC
>PVJH01045747.1:0-12261 GCA_004026705.1 Nesogale talazaci
AAGGTAGGTACCCGGGGCACCTGCCTGTCAAGCTCATGGAGGCAGAGACTCAGGAAAATGAGGCGACTGGCCCATGGTCACCCCACTGAGAAGCGTGTCCCCACCATCGCCTGCTTTCTAGCCTCCGTGGTCACCTGACGGAGGGCTGAGAGGGCTATTGTCACGCTCACACAGACCCTGGAGCTGCCACCTCTGGCCTCCGGGGAGTTCCCCAGCCCTGGAAGTCAACCCTTGGGATCTGTGCCTCTCTCACAGCGGCGCCCGACGTGCCACTGGGTGATGAACCAAGCAGCCAGCATCTTGGAGCTGCTGACCCTGCAATGTGGGGGCCCCCGTCTGACTCATAGGGTGTTAGGATGGGGGGTAAGGGGGGCTGGTGATGCCCTCTAAGTTGGAGGCCTCTAAGCGCGTGAAGCTACCGCTTCTAGGAGACCAGACGGTCAGAATGGTTGGAAGGCTTTAAAACGTTTGCCACCAGCACTGGGCTGCTTGCCTGCCTCCAGGCATGCACACCCCCCCCCCCCCCCCCCAGTTTGGTAAATGGTCGCAAGCATCTTAAAATTCGAGAGTGCAAAAGGCAGACGGCGCATAAGGAAGGGAGAGAAGAATCGCTGCCTTTGAATAACGGTGGTGGCGACGTCTGTGGAATACTTCACCATCTGCCAGAAGAACCACGAGCTCTGTCTTGGAGGAGGTTGTGGTCAGAAGAGAAGGCACCTTAGAAGCAAGGAAGGCGGGGCCTCCTCTCTTCCCTTTTGGACAGATTCTCAGGTGAGCCAGTTCCTGGAGAAGGACATCCCACTCGGTGAAGCAGCGAAAACAACAGGGAGGCCCGCAACTGGATAGACCCACGACCCAGTGCCAGCGGCCATGGGTTCCAGCATAACGGGACCGGCCGGGCCCCGTTCTGTCGTCAAGGTAGACTATGACAGCAACCGTTTGAAACCGATCTACACCCCCAGGTGAGAGCCGCTAGGAGCCCCAGCTGGCAGGCGGAGAAACCCAGGCTCAGAGAGAGGTGGCATTGGCAAGGGGCATCCGGGGACTTGACAGTGAGACTGAATCTTGAAACCTGAGAGGCGGCCCTTTGGTGCAATGCATTATGGAAACACTTTGAGCCTCAGTGATGACATCTACCACCACCCCCCCCTCCAAGGGCTGGGGGGGGGGGTGTTGTGGATATCCCCAAAGGACCCCAGTCCATTGCCTCAGAAACTGGTGACTATGCCAGGCCCAATACTGTCCCTTCCTCCTCCACCTTGGGGCCTGACCCCTCCTCCAGGTTTTTCTCCCGCGAGCCCCCGGAGGGCGGAAGCTCATGCGCCCTATCTTCTGAGTGCCCCGGGTCTGGGTCAAAGCCCCTGCCGGGTCCTGCGCCCCCGTGGACGCGACCGTCCTCTCCCGCCGCCTTTCATTCTCCCTCCAATCAGTTCTGAGGCCGGTGGCACTGCGGGCTAGGTGCTGGCATGCTTACAGGGCAAGACTGGTGTCTCGATCCCATCCCCCCACTCGGCCTGGGATAAAATAAGGTCAGGCCGGGGCACAAGGCTGGCTGCCCCCACAGAGAAGGGCAGTCTCGGAAACCTGGTGTCGGGGCTCTGTGAGCCGGGGCAGGGGGTGGTACAGCCTCTTTCATCAAAGTCGACCTAGTGGCGTGCCCTCCCCTGCCGTCAGCCATGCTGCCCTCAAACGTGACCAGTCCACGTGACCGCTAGCCTTTGCACCCGCCCTGGCCCCTGCTTACCCAGCGCCCCCCTCAGTCCTCTCTCCATCCCGGAACCCAGAGTCAACTAACTCAAGGGCACCACCTCAAGGAGGCCGGACCCGGGTGGGTCCCATCTCACGTCTAAGGTCACCTTCACAGGCATCCCCTTGTTCCTCCCTCTCTCCCCTCTCCATCCCAACTGCATCTCACCGTCTAAGGACTCTAAGACTCTAAATCTTTGTTGATTTGCCCTGTAGGTGCAGGGACTCATGCATTGGGTTACTACACCCAAGACCGGCAGTTCAAAGCCCTCAGCGGCTTGATTTTTGGGAGAAACGCATGGCTTTAGGGCAGCTCCCGGAAAGAGCTGCAACCCCAGAAGCTCACAGGGGCCAGTTCTGCCCTGGCCCAGGGGGGTCTCGAGGAATGGGAATCTACTGAACGATGTGCCAGAGGGCCCGAGTGGTACAAAGGGTTAAGTGCTCACCCGCTACCCAGAAGGTGAGAGGCTGGAGTCCACCCTGGAAAGCCCCACCCTGGAATTCTCTGGCCCGCAGTTCCACTCTGACACACCAGGGGTCACTATAAAGTCACACGTGACGACCATCACTGGTTTCGACCCGTTCTAGGGATGCCAGGTCCGGCCAGAAGCGTGAGTCTCTGCAATGATCAGAGACCCACCCCAGCCTCGGGACTTGGCTGAGCAGGAAGCGGAGGCTGAGCGCAGCTAATGGAGCGCCCCGAGTCTCAGCCCTCAATGCCCCCTCATTTCCAGTCCTCCCTTTAGAGACCCCTCCGCCCTCCTCTTAGAGACCCACGACAAACAAAAACTCAAAATTCACTGCCCCCCCCCACCCCCCCCCCCCCCCGTGGGTTTCTAAGACTAACTTTTGACGGGAGTTGAATCCTTATTTCTGCAGAGCGGCCTGTTGGGTAGCAGCCCCACATGTAACCACTCCACCACCAGGACTCAGTGACCTCTAAAGAGATTTACCAGACCAATAATGAGGGTCGCGATACCAGGAGGGGGAGGGGAAGAGCACAATGATCTACATATAACCCCGTCCCAGAGGGATGGACGACAGAAGGGAGAGAGACAGTGGTCTGATTATGACACGACAAAAAAATATATATATCAAGGGTTAAGGACGGAGGGGGGAAATGAGCTGATACCAAGGGCTGAAGCAGATAGAAAATGTTTTTTTTTTTTTTTTTTTTTAGGCATCACTGCCCTCAGGTGGTGGGAGTAGGAGGATAGAAAATGTTTTGAAAATGGTACAGCATAAGTACAATTGCGCTTGATACAATGGATGTATCTGGGTTGTGGTAAGAGCTGTAAGAACCTCCAATCAAATGATTAAAAACAGCAACAAAATAGAATAAAAAATAAAAGGGTTTGCCGGCCTGTAAACTTTACCAGGAGCAAAGAGCCTCATCTTTCTCTCATGGAGCGCCCGGGGAATTTGAACAGCTCACCTTGGGGTTTGTAGGCCAATGCTTAACTCACAGCAGCACTAGGACCTCGCCATTAGCCAGCCCGGTTTCAACCACCTCGCAAGGCATCAGGGTCCAACCCGGTTTCTGTCCCATCCCGGACAGAGATGGGCCTTACCGCCCTCTGCCTACAGAGGCCCTGTGTGGCCACGCTAGGGCGAAAGCCAGGCCCTGGGAGCGCAGGTGGGTGACAGCTTGGCCCCAGGGCAGTACCTGCCTCCTCCCGCCCCCCGGTGGGGACACTTACTTGTAGGCCACATCGCACCAGTCCCGTTCCCGCATGTGGTAGTGCTGCACGTTCCTGGCCTGCTGCTGGCACAGGGCTGGGCTGTCGCAGGTGCTGCCCGCCGTGTGCGACACGATCACGTAGCGCACGGGCTTCCGCAGGGTCTGGCGGCACTCGGACGCCAAGGCCCTCCACTCGCCCCGGGGCACGATGGGGCCGCAGCAGGCCGAGGACTTGTCGTTCGGAGCCGCCTCCAGGACCACCAAGAAAGCTAGGAGGGTCCCGGCGGCGAGCAGCGCGCAGTGGCGGGACATGATGGGCAGGGCGGCCAGGGGTGGCTAGGAGCGCGCGCACACACCGCGGTTGGCCTGGCCGCCTTTATACGTCTCCGCGGAGGCAGGAAGGAGCTTGCCTCACAGCGACCCCCACACAGGGAAGGAACAGGATACAGTGGGGTGAGATCCGGGTTTGGGGCCCAGCGGGTGCTCACTCCAGGCCAGGTGCCAGGGGGTGGGGCGCCGGGTGGGGGACTGTTTGCGCTGCCCTGCGGTTTCTGGATCCCAGCCCTGCTTTGTTCCCTCAAGGTGGCATTGGACATTGACCACTGGCTGACATTGCAGAGAGAGGCCTCGCGCTGTCACCTCACCGCCTTTTCGTTCCTGCGGGGACCCAGGTGACAAAGGTTCCCTTATTACAAGCACAGTCTGGAACCCCGGGGCGCTTGAACTGAAGCGCCCATCCCACAGCCGCATAAGCAGGGTGGCAGGGGAGAAGTCCCAAGCGGAAGGGGGCCGGAGGTGGGGGTGAGGGTGGGGGTGCAGCATTAGCCCCTGGTGGGGCAGGGTCTGAGACTCAGCGAAGCAGGCAGCCTGCTTTGCAATCTGGTCCCTTTCTCCTGGGTAGGCATGGAAGAGGACATACTATTTATTACGCAGGGTCTGCAGCAGTTCTGAAAAGTAGCTAGTTTAGGGGATCAAGGGGGCTTGTGTCCATCGAATGCCTACCCTCTAAACCAAAACTAGCTGGCGCTGCCCCAATCAAGGAAAAGAATCAGGCGCGCATTGGACACCTATGGAAAATCCAGGATAGGGCATGCGCAGACCCAGGCCATCCAGGCTGGGGTGGACGCATCGATCCCTTTTTATGGAGGGCTTTTCTCTCCCACTCCAATTCTACAAAGCTTGATGTCTTCTCCAGGGACCAATTTATCCTGACATCATGTCCAAAGTATGTAAGAGGAACTCCTTCTAGCCTTGTCTCTGAGGGGCCCAGGGGTCGCCGTACTTCGTCCAAGACAGATGCGTGTGTCCTGTTAGCAGTCCACGTATGCACACTTCATCTTCCTTATTCAGTGTCCACTATCGCATGCTCATGAGGCCATTGAAAATACCGTGGCTTGGGTCGGGGGCACCTTCGTCCTCAAAGTGACACCCTTGCTTTTCAAGACTCTTCAAGCGGTTTTGTGCAGCAGATTCACCTTAACGCCACACCCACATTAGGGACCCGCAATAGTGCCTCAGGCAGGTGCGCCTGAACTCAGCCCAGAAGATCGCCCCAGGCCCTCAACCACGCCTCCCCGGCCAGCGGGGACAGGAGGGTGACAGACGGGTCACTCGCTCTCTTGTTCCAGGGCCCTCTTGCAGGTCTGTGCCGAGGACCACCCAGTGGCTTGGCTCACCTGTGGGGGCTGAGGGCTCTCCTGGGGACTTGTTCCCTGCCCAGCGAAGCTATTCGGAACACAGAGCTGGAAGATCCACAGAGCTCAGAGAAGCGTGGTTTGTATTCCCCCTTTTCTACTTCGGCTGGTAACAAAATTGACACCTGTGAATTGTCATGTGACAGTCCGATGGCTGCAGATGTTGACACGCCTACCAGAAGCAACAGGTGGAGACAGTTCCACCTTCTTTTTAGTATGTATTTATTTTTTCACCTCTTTATTTTGTTTGCAATTTTGTTTTTTTTTTGGGGGGGGCATCACTGTCCTCTGGTGGGAGTGGGAGGCCCACCCTTGCTCCTGGAGAGCTCCTGCTGGATTTAAACCGGCAAGCCAGTGGACTGCAGTCCCGCATTCAACCACTACGCCACCCACGGGGGCTCAGCCCCACTTCCCCCTTTTTTTTTTTTTTTGGTTTTTGGGCATCACTGCTCTCCGGTGGTGGGAGTAGGAGGCCCAGCACCACTGCTGGAATTGAACCTCTGTCCCAGTGGGCCGCAGTCCCGTGCACAACCACTGCGTCACCGGGGCTCAGCCCCACTTCCCCTTTTTTGAAATGAGAAAACCACTCGCACACTTGAGGTTTTTCCCAGACCGCTATCCTTGTTAGTGATGTTCAACATCACAAGAGTTTCTTCAGCATTTTTCCTGAGCGGGAAACAAAATTTCACAGCCACACGCGCTCTTAAACCAGCCATCACCAAAACGAGGTTCAAGCGAAACAGCTTTTACCAAAAAATTCACTGTGACCAGAGAGAACCTTTCCAGGTGGTGCCACTGGGTGCACTAACTCAGAACGAAGTTCTGGATGGTCACCTACCAAGAAAAATGCTTACTATGAGAGCTCCGCTCCACCCAGCACAATTCTGAGGGGTTGGATTTTTGTTTTTTGGTACTCCCTCATATGTTCTATGAACTTAAAAAAAATTTTTTTAAGTTTTTTTTTTTTTTTTGCATCACTGCCCTCTGGTGGTCATGGGGGCTACCCAGTCTTGCTGCTGCTGGATTTGAACCACCAAGCCAGTGGGCTGCAGTCCCACACTCAACCACGACGCCACCAGGGGTCAGCCCGAACTTTTTTGAAATTAAAAAGAAACGAAAATTTTCCACAAGCTTTTTGAAAACCCTTCTAGCATTAAAAGGAAAAGATTTTCCATACATTTGGGAGACACACTGTTGTTCTGGATGTCTGTCAACTTCTCAAAGGAGCAAAAAAATATAGACAAAAATGTGGACTCTTGGGCTGAGCCCCCGTGGCGTAGTGGTTGTGCGCGGGACTGCGGCCCACTGGGATGGAGGTTCGATTCCAGCTCCACAAAGCAAAGGCTGGGCCTCCTACTCCTATCACCTGAGGGCAGTGATGCCCCCCCAAAAAAAAACAACAAGCAAACAAAAAAACAAAAAAACCAAAAAAAAATGTGGACTCATAGTGTATTTGAAGTTCATTCCACCAGTTAGACTGCTAATCAAGTTTTCTATGTAGCGGTTCTGAAAAGATTGCATAACATTGTGTGATAAAAAAGGGTCGATTTGTGGCAGACGGGGGACTGGTTTTGCCAGCAGGACAATGCAGTCATCTCAGTGCACCAGTTTTGGGGAAAAACAGCATGACCTCACCTCATGCGACTTCTTTTTGTTTCCATGAATGAAGAGGGACATGAAAGAACAGTGATTTGATGATACAGAAGAGGTAAAGAAAACACAAGGGAGGTGCTATCAGCCATCCAAACAGATGAGTTTGGAAAATGTTTCCAAGAATGGAATCACAGACTTGATAAATGTACTAAGTGTCATGGAGAGCACTTAGAAGGTGATAAGCTTGTTTTGTAAAAAAAAAAAAAAAAAAATTAGGGCTGAGCCCCGGTGGCGTAGTGGTTGTGCTCAGGACTGCAGCCCACTGGGATGGAGGTTCAATTCTGGCTCCCAGGAGCAAAGGCTGGGCCTCCTACTCCCACCACCTGAGGGCAGTGATGCCTAAAAAAAAAAAAAAAAATTAAATACATAGCTTTGACCATAAATGTCATTTTTGGTACCCTCCTCATATGTGTTGTGTGTGTGCACATGTGGGTACACACTTTGGCTCATATATATATTTATTTGTTGGTTTTTGTATTTCTCATCTTTCCTTCAGAAAGTTTTTCTTATAGAACTTTTTTTTTTAAATTTAAAAATTGTTACCGGGTTGAGTACCAGTGGCATAGTGGTTGTGCGTGGGACTACGGCCCACTGGGATGGAAGTTCAATTCCAGCAGCGGCTCCACAGGAGCAAAGGCTGGGCCTCCTACTCCCACCACCAGAGGGCAATGATGCTCCCCCCCAAAAAAGAATCCCCCCCCAAATTGTTACCATATACACTCAAGTATAAGCTGACCTGAATAGCCGCTGAGGAACCTAATTTTCCCACAAAACTGCATTAAAAATGGGGACAGCGCTGTACATCTGTAAGGACATTAATCTATAAAAATTGAGATATTGTACATATACTTATACAGCCATACATTGAGGTTGGAGATGGACTTTGGTCCTCCTTCAATAAAAGAACCCTGTTCTAACCAATCTGCAGTCTGAGATGTTCACTCTCCCAATACAATCGCCGAAGACAAAATAGGTGCATAAGCACATGTGGTGCAGAAGGCAGATGGTGCCCGGCCATCAAAAGATGCAGCGTCTGGGATCTTAAAGACTTGAAGTTACACAAATTGCCATTCAGCAGAGAAGCAACAAGTCCACATGGAAGAAGCACACTTCTGGTGTGATCATGATGAGTTACAGGGACCAGGTAATAGACATCATCAGACACACAACAAACAAAAACATACTATGACCACAAAAATGAGGGGGGCTGAAGTTGAGATCCAAAACCCATCTGTAGACAGTGCAACAGGCTCCCCAGAGAGGGGCCACAGAGAGGGTATGAGTCACCAGGGTGCAGTAAAGCATCCATGAAACACACTACACTCCTCTGGTTCCTTGAGACTTCTTTACCACCCATTCCCATGACTCCAGTGCTGGTTCTCAATTCAGACGAGACCGGAACATGCACACAGGTGTAGAAAGGGTTGGGAGCTCAAGACACAGAGAATCCGGGAACAGAAGTGGGAATAGTGATACCAGAAGGGTAGGGGGAGGACGGGGGCAGGAAGTGAGAAGGGGAGGACTGATCTCAATGATCAACACATAACCGTGTACCTCTTTACAGGGGCAAGAACAACAGAAAGCATGGGGGAAGGAAGACAGAGGTCAGTGTGAGAGATGAAAATAATAACATGGTGTAAAATATCCGGGGCTTATGAGGGTGGGGAAGGGATGGAAGGAAAAAAAAAGCTGATACCAAGGGCTCCATAGAAAGTAAATGTTGTTGTTGTTGTTGTTTTGTTTTTTGGGCATCACTGCTCTCTGGTGGTGGAAGTAGGAGGCCCAGCCCCACTGCTGGAATTGAACCTCCGTCCCAGTGGGCCGCAGTCCCGCGCACAACCACGACGCCACCGGGGCTCAGCCCCTAGTTACTCTTTTATATAAAGCTTTTTTTTTAAGGTCCTGCCCATCCACCTATAAAGCTCTTTTTAAAAAAAAATTTTTTTTAAAAGCATCACTGCCCTCAAGTGGTGGGAGTAGGAGGCCCAGCCTTGCTCCTGTGGAGCTGGAATTGAACCTCCATCCCAGTGGGCCGCAGTCCCGCACACAACCACTACGCCACCGGGGGCTCAGCCCTAGTAAATGTTAAAAAAAAACAAAACAAAGCAAAAAAGAAAGTGTCTCGAAAAGAACGAGGGCAACATATGTACAAACATACCTGATTCAATCGATGTGTAGATTGTGATGAGTTGCATGAGTGCCCACTAAAATGATTTAAAAAACATGTGCTTCAACACTTGGCTTATGTGCAGTACTTTGATTTTACTTGGAGACTTGTAATGTGACTCTAACGTATGTTGAATATACGGTGAGGGCGGGTCCAACTTTGATTGTTGCACCTTGTGTGAGAGTGTCGTGAGGGGCTGCTGTGAGCTTAGCGTGACCCGACATACAACCGAATCACACTCCGTCCAGTCGTCCTGTGTCCTGACAGCTGTTATGTTTGAGCTCAGTGCTGCAGCCGCTGTGTCCATCCCTCTCAATGAGGGCCGTCCTCTTTTCTGTTCCCCTTCCTTGACCATGCACGATGTCCTTCTCCGGGGCCTTGGTTTTTCCCGACAGCGTGTCTGAAATACACGAGACCAAGCCTGCCATCCTTGCTTCTGGGACAATTCTGACTGTGATTCTTCCACGATAGACTTGTTTGTTCTTCTGGCAGCTCATATGACTTTTCAGTATTCTTTGCCAGTACCATGATTCCATTACCTTTTCATTCCTTTGTGTGCGGTAGGGGTTTAATTTGTTGCATAGTGTATGCGGTAGGTTAGTCCATGTGTGAGCCAGGGGTCAAAGTCTGAGCATTGTATTTGGTATGAATAAGCTTTGTTGCTTATTGTATGAAGCAAGGGGTCTAAGTTTGGTGCTTTTGTATGGTATGAGGTAGGGATCTAATTTTGTTGGGCACTGTATGAGCTTGCTTGCTGCATGTGTGAAATTGGGCGAGATTGTTCCGTATGGAGTGTGATAGGTAGGTTTATTGTGCCAACATGGCCAATTGAAAAGTGGGATTGATGAAGTCGCAGTTTGATTGGAGGGCAAAGAGATAAATGGCCTGGCAAGGCCCGCCCCACATCCTCTTGCTCTTTGGTGATCAGCTGTGTGTGCGGTTGCTTAGCTGGTTCTCTGCCTGAACGCGTGAGCTACACTATGGGGGACAGTCAACCCATGGATCTCGTCGCTCTAGAGCTTGAGGTTCCTTCCAGACCTTCTTTGCCATGTGCAAATCGCTTGAGCTTGTAACTGGTGGGTCCCGTCATTGTGCATTGCTTGTGTTTGATCCCCGTCCTGGCCGGTCTCGCGAAGCTCCTGACTGTTGGCAACCCACCCTGCTGTTTGCTGCCTGTGGGCGGGCTCTGCCTACATTGCCTGAGGGAAGACTCAGCTGTCTGCTTCCTTGACCTTGGATCCCAAAGCCCTCATGAGTTGAAGGACATCCACTATATATAGTAACTGTTCACAGAAGTGAGTTGAAGTGAGCCTTCTGCTGCTGTGTGGACTAAGTAGCTGTTTTTTTTCCTTCATGTTGTATAAATCTTTCTGTAGATCTATATCTATCTATCTATCTATCTATCTATCTATCTATCTATCATCATCATCATCATCTATCAATCACTTCCTGGGTATCTATCTATCTATCTAATCTATCATCTCCTGGGTATCTATCTATCTATCTATCTATCATCTCCTGGTTTTGTTTCTCTAGAGAAGCCTGCCAACACATGGTGTGAGGTAGGAGTCTTCCTTTGTCACTTATTGTATGAGTTAGAAATCCATTTTTGATTGCTGCATGTGTGAAGTAGGGGTCCGACTTTAATTGCTTCATATTTTGTGAGATGGGATATGTGTGTGTCTTACTCTTGATCATTTTCAAATAGCTACCCCTTGGCCCCAGAACCATTTATGGCTGATTGTTAAATCTGGTTTTACATTTCTTTTTTAATTTTTTTTAAGGCATCACTGCCCTTTGGTGGTGGGAGTAGGAGGCTCAGCCATTGCTCCTATGAGCTGGAATTGAACCTCCGTCCCAGTGGGCCGCAGTCCCACGCACAACCACTACGCCACCAGGGCTCAGCCCTGGCTTTACATTTCAGTCCTGGGTGTCATTGAGCAAGCCAGTCAACATTCAGCCGAGTTGACCACTTCCTTCGTGAAATGGTCACTTCCCACAACTCTTGTGACATGAGGCTGTCCTGGAGTTCCTTCTGCTCCTTCTGCTTCTCTGACTGGTTACCTCTCCCCCTTCCACCTCCCCCCCTTCAAACTCATTCTTCACAACCTGGCCTTTTCTCCCAGGGGACCTTAACCATTTGTGACTTTGACCACCACTGGCATACAGGTGACTCCTGGGTTTCTCGGTCCAGCCTGGAACTCTCACTTGAGCTCTGGGTCCTCATATCCATCCTTGCACCCTTGCACACCTCCCCTTGACTGCCCCCCCCCTGCCCCCGGCATCTCTAATGGAAGATTTCCAAAGTGACTCATGGTTTTCTTTGCAAAAAACACCAGCCCTTTTTCATTTCAGGATTCCTGGTGTAAGAGGACGGTACCACTATCTTCTAGGTACAAAACTCAGAAATATGAGCACCCTCCTTGACTAGTACTCCTCCCTCTCCTCCCTCTCCTTCTCCTATTGTTGTTGTTAAGTACCGTTGAGTTGGTTCAGACCCACAGCGACCTTATGAGACAACGCCCTATCCTGTGCCATCCTCCCCATTGTACTTCTATTTGAACCCACCGTGGCTGGCCGTCGCGATCTCCGCCCTTCTGTTTGAAGGCCTCCCTCTCAACGGCCCTCTGCTCTGTCCAGCAATAATGTTCTTCTCCGGGGACGGCTCTTCCCTGACAACACGTCCAACGTGCACGAGCCTCAACCTCCTCATCCTCCCCTCTCAGGAGCACTCTGGTTTGACTGCGTCCCAGACACACTTGTTTGCCTTTTGGCAGCCCCTTGGCACTGACAGCCCTTCTTCACCAGCACCGGCCTTCCCACCCATCGATTCCTTTAGGTGCTTCCTTCTTCAACATCCAACTTTCACCGGCCCATGAAGCCAGGGCGAGCGCCATTGCTTGGGCCTCCGGCGCACCTTGGTCCTCAAAGCCACCTCCCTGCTTTTCCACCCTTTCAAGAGGCCTGGGGCGGCAGATGGACGCCATGCAGGGCCCGCGTGGATCTTGACGGCACGCTCGCACGAGCATGGATTGTGGATCCAAGCAAGGTGAACTTCTTGACCGCGTCAATCTCCATGTTTCATGATGTGACCGAGGGGTCTCCCCAGAAGGCCCAGTACAAGATAGAGGATACATATTGACCCTCGGTCATCGCAGGACATTGTATGATGTGGTGCATCTTTGTGGAAAATCACTCGGCAGCTTCTCTGAGAGCTCAACGTGGAGTCACAATTACCCACTGCTGTCCAGTTAGTGAGTCTGGGCGGCATGGCAGGTTTCTAACTGCATAGTCAGCATTGTGAACCCATGTATATGGGG
>PVJH01045748.1:0-12219 GCA_004026705.1 Nesogale talazaci
CCTCTGCCTGCCCCAGTCCCCCGCCCCAGCCCGGAGCCTCTGTCTGCATGGTGCCTGGCAGGAGCTCAGCTCCGGGACTTAGTGCGTGCCGACCACCAAGCCCTGTGGGGACACCGCCTCCAGGAAACCCCGGTCCTGCACCCGTCAGGTGACACGCCCACCCTGGGACATACATCAACTCACAATGGCCACCACCCAGCCTGAGGGCCAGACTCCACATGGGGACATCAGCCTGTGACCTCAGAGCCTGGCCTGGGCCCATCTCCCTTCCCCAGTCCTCTTCTGTCCCTTGCTCAGAGCAGCGCTCAGCCCTCCCACCCTCTGCCTGCAGAGAGAAAACACTGAGGCGCTGACACACTACACAGGCCACCAGTGCCTCGGCCTCGCGGCGCCCCTCTCCTCGGGTGGGGGCAGGCCCGCCCACCAGACCCTCCGTCAGCCCACCTTCCCCAGGCGCCCACGGTGGTCATTCAGGAACTGTGAGCCTAGCATTGCCTGCAGCCCACCTGCCAGTCAGAGCCCTGCGAGGCTGCCCACAGACACAGGCACGGCGGAAGGCTGCTCCTGCAGCCCTGGCTTTCCGCCTGCACGTCCTGGCAGGCCCCAGGCTAGAGCAGAGAGGACAGACGCCCTCGCCCAGCCTGCCGTGTGGGGGTGGCTGAGGATGCCTGCCCTGGCAGCCTGTCCCCACCCAGCTCCACCTGCCTCAGAAGCGCCCCCTCCTGGCCGCCCTGCAGCGGTCAGGAAGCAAAGTCCACAACTCCTGGGCACCTTTGCCCCAGGCGGCCACGTCTTATCACCTGGGCCCCGCCCCTGCCCTGTCATCTGCACAGAGGGCAGACCACATCACAAAGCCCACTTGGAACAGAGCCTCGTCTCCAGCTGGGCCTCCCGCTGGCTGCAGAGGTGGCCGGTGAAGGTCCACCAGCAGGCAGCTAGCTCTCCAGTCCCAGGAGCGGACATTGCGCTGGGCTCTGCCCCCCCAAGGGCCTGAGAAAAAGCAGCCCAGCAGCCCCGTGGTAATGCCCCAGTTGAGCAGGATAATGGGACAGTGCCCTGGAAGGGGGTAGTCCCCAGGCTGGCCCTAAGCAGCCCATCCCTCAATGATGCCAACACACAGCTCTGTGTGCCCGGGCAGCCATCAATCCACTCCAAACCCACAGCCCTCCTGCTCTCTCTCTGCTGCAAGCAGACACAGCACAGAGCAGTGGCCCTCAACCCTCCCTTTGACGCGGTTCCTCTTGCTGGGGTGATCCACCCCTGCCCCCGACCATCACGTTATGTCCGTTGCTACTTCATAACTGGTCATTTTGCTACAGCTATGAGTGGGCGACCCTGTGGAAGAGTCGTGTCCCCCCCAGAGGGATCATAACCCAAAGGCTGAGAAGTGCCGGCAGAGACCCCTTCCTGCCCTGCCCGCGACCCTGTTCTTTCTGCAGGGGCCTGGCTGAAGGACATGCCATACCCAGACAAGAGTGAGGGGACCACCTGCCCACCTTGGGGACTGAGATAAAAGATGCAGAGACACATACCCCCCCCCCGCCCCAGGGCTCCACCGGCAGTCAGCACTGGGCCCTAACAGGCTCCCCCAGGAACCCTGGGGAGGGGGCGCAGGCTGGGCACCCCCAGCCCAGCAGGGCCGCACCTGGACGACGCAGGATGTGCGGGCTCACCTTCTTGAAAAGGACAACCCCGTCCTTCGGGAGCTGGTACTTGGCGAACACGTCGCTGTTGGAAGTGATCCCAAAGGGGATGTCATCCACGGCCTCCGCCGCCAACAAGAACTGCTTGGCGAACTCCGACTCGGCGTCCTGTAAGAGGAAAGGCAGGGTGGCCACGCGGTCCAGCGCCGGCCGCGCCTCGGACTAGACAGCAGGAGCAGGGGCACATCTACCTTGAAGAAGCCGATGACGGCCACCTCGCTGGACTCCACCAGGGACTCTGCAGCAGCCCCATCGGCCAGGGTGGTGGCAGCAGGGCCCGTGCGCTTCTTCAGCCAGTTCACGATGTCGTCAGCTTCCCTGCCGGCTGCGCCCAAACACGGGCAGGTGCTTGCTGAGGTGAGGTGCCCTCGGCCCGAGGAAGCCCACCTCTTGCTTTTGGTTGTGCTAGCCAGGTTGGTCGAGAACACTGGACCGCCCAGCATTGGGTGTGTGTGTGTGTGTGTGTGTGTGTGTGTGTGTGTGTGTGTGTGTGTGTGACACAGTGACCTACCCAGCTCTCAGCCTTCATGGACCTATAAGTTCACCACCCTGACTTCCTTCCGAAGGTCTGAGGAAGGTTCCCCCGTGTTTTCAGAGAAAGAAGACACGATGGAAAAGGGCAAGCTGGCCTCACAGTGTGTCCCTGGCCCTCCTGGACTGCTCAGGAGGAAAGAGAAGGGGCTTATGAGGAAGTCGGCTCCCAGGACCGCTCGGCTCTCTGTGGAAGGGTGCCAGGTCTTGGGGCCAAGGGGGACCAGAGCTGAGAGCAGCAGGCGCCCCACCTACCAAACCTAACCACCTGGGGGGCCGGCTCGAGACTCAAAGACAGTCAACAGCGGGTCACGGACGTGAGGACACGCGCCAGCTCCCCGGGCGGCTGGACACAGGTTGCCGTGCCCAGCATGGCCACGGAGGGTCATCTGGCTTCTCTGGCACGTGGAGAGTGGCAGGAGAGCTCCTGGCCTGGGCAGACAGGAGGGTCTGCATTGACCTCGCGGCCACCAGTGCTGTGACAGAGGCCAGCACAGGACTATGACCCCCTAAGCCTCGGTTCCTTAGCTAGTGTTCTGTAGGCCCTGGGCAGTCGGTGAAAAGTCCAAGGGGCCACATGGCCACCCTCTTCCAGCTGCGGATCCCACAGCACCCTGCCCAGGACAGAATGCCCCCAGCAGGAACATGCAGAGGGAGGGTCTGGGGACACCTTGACATCCTCCCAGGCAGGAGCCCCTCCCTCTGGCAAAACCCTCTCCAGGAGGCGCCCCACCTACATCCTCTGGGGGCGCCGGGGTCTCACCTGTGTATTCTTTGGGGGAGGCGGTGTCTCCGTTCTTGAAGAACTTGATGGTGGGGTAGCCGCGGACGCCATACTGCTGGGCCAGGTCCGACTCCTCCGTGGCGTCCACCTTGGCCAGTCTGATCTCGGAGCCTTCGGCCTTCAGCTTCCCAGCGGCTTTGGCGTACTCCGGGGCCAGAGCCTTGCAGTGACCACACCACGGGGCATCTGGAAAACGGGGTCAGGTTAGCCCGTCACGCCCTCTGCGCCTGCCTTCCTCCCTCCCTTCATAAAGGCCTTATCTCCTGGACAGCTGACCCCCTGGGCGCCCCTGCAGCAGCAATCTCGGGGTGCTCTTGGGCAAGGCTGGGGCCAGGGCCACGGGGGGGGGGAAAGGGGGGCAGACGCCCAGCACACCGTCCTGGTCAGCCCCGGTGACTCCTCGTGATTCATTAACTGCCCATTTCCCGGCAGCAATCAGGCCCAGGCAGCGCAGACTCCCGCTGCGGAACCCGGAGGGAAGTTTGGGGCGCTGGGCGGTGGCCACACCTAGCCGGGAGGCGTCCCAAGCGTGGGGCGGTGGGTGCCCGTGGCGGCGCCGTCGGGGCCCCGGGGCGTCCCGTCGCGGGCAGGCAGGTCGCCCTCGGAGCTGCCAGGCCCGCCCCTGCGAGCGGCTCGGAGCGGCCGGGCCCGGGCCCGGGGTCCGGCGAGTCCGCGGGGCCGGGCCTCGGGGTCAGGGTCAGCGGGGCCGGGGCTCAGGGTCAGGGTCAGCGGGGCCGGCGGGCCGCGGCACTCACAGAACTCCACCAGCAGGTACTTGTGGGCCGCCAGCGCGTCCTCGAAGTTGCTCTTCTTCAGGACCAGGACGTGGTCCTCCTCCTCGGGGGCGTCGGCGCGGACGCCGGACGCGGCGGCCAGAGCCAGGCAGAGCAGAGCGCAGCGCAGCATGTCGGCGTCGGAGGGCGGGCGCTTCGGTTGGCGCCGCCGGGACCGCGAGAGCAGAGCGCGCGCCCGCCCGGCCTCGCCTTTATACATCCGGCCCGCGGGCGCGCCGCCGCGGGCGCGCGCCCCCTGCCTGCCGGCCATTGGGCGGCGCAGCCCGGGGTCCGCCTCCCGCGCGCTCGGATTGGCTGCCCCCTCCGGAGCCGGCCCCGGATTCAGAATCGCGCCGGAGGCCGCCCTCGTCCTCTGCCAGGATTGGCCGGAGGGCTCGTGCTCGCGCTCTTCCCCGACCTCTCATTGGCTCCTGGCGGGGAACTTTATCCCCTTCGACTTCTGAATGGAGGCGGGCTCCCTCACCTTCCCTTCCGTCGGGAATGGCTGCGTCCTTTGGGAGCCCGGGAGGCTCGGCTCCTGATTGGCCGAGGGACGCGCGCACCCTGCGCGTTCCTCAGTCGAACGTGGCAGTGGGGTGGCACCCCTGTTGGGGCGGAGCCGCGCATGCGCCTCCAAAGCCCCTCGTGTTGGATTCCTACTGGACCGCGTATCCGTAGTTGGCACCGCCCCCGGCCCACGGACCGGAAACTGGAATGAAGCAACTTCCTGGAGCGTGTAGCATGTGCGAGACCTGCTAGGCAGGCTCGGGGCGAGGGTGGCCGGAACCTCGGTGCCGCCCATTGGGCCCTGGGCGCACTACAAAGCTTCTTGACCGTGCGGCAGGGCCTCCGGTGCAGGCCTCCGGGCGCGTGGAAGTTACTGGCCAGCTGGGAGGGCACGGGCGAAGTGCACAGGCCTCTGGGCCCGGAAGTGGGGCTTTGAACAAATGGCTACTCAGTGGACTTCTAATTACACCGACCCCATGTCTGCCCAGGCCAGGGGATCGCCTGCTGCTCCCCGTGTGCCCCTGCAGGCCAGCAGAGAAGCCCGATGACCCTCCGTGGCCACGCTGGTGCCCGAGGCCTGGAAGAAGAGGCTGCCTGCCGCTGGGCACGGCAGCCTGTGTCCAGCCGCTCCGCGGACACTGGCGCGTGCCCTCACGTCAGTGGCCTGGTCTTGACTGTCTTTGGGTCGAGAGCTGGCCACCCAGATGGTTAGGTTTGGGAGGTGGGCCACCTGCTGCGCACAGCCCTTGACTCGGCTCTGGGCCCCTTTGGCTGGCAGACCTGGCACCCTTCCACAGTGGGCTCAGCAGAGTCTCGGGAGCCAGCTTCCTCATAAGCCTGTGCTCTTTCCTTCGGATCTGCCTGGAAACTGGACCCAGGGCGTTGGAGAGGGGGAGGCGTGCTGTCACTGAGCTCTGCTGGGTTGACCAGGGAAGTGGCCTTTCCCTCTGTGTTTATCTCCCTCCCGTTCCACTTGATGCCAAGTTTTAGGAGGCTGTCCTAGAGGGGCCCTGCCCCACATACCGGCCACGGGAATGGTATCATTCCTTAAAAGAGGTCTTGGCTGAGCCCCGGTGGCGTAGTGGTTGTGCGGGACTGCGGCCCACTGGGATGGAGGTTCGATTCCAGCTCCACGGAGCAAAGGCTGGGCCTCCTACTTCCACCACCAGAGGGCAGTGATGCCTTTAAAAAAAAAAAAAAAGAGGTCTTGCAGCCCTGCCCTCTCCTGTCGGGAGCCCTGGACTATGGTGAGATAGGGACAGAAAGCTCTAAATAAAACACACCAAGTTGCAGAGAGTGAGTTCACAAGACTGTTTCATAGAGTCAATTCATATTGAAGTGATATATTTTGTAGAGAGTTAAGCATGCATTTAAAATTAATCCCACTTTTTTAAAAAAAATATGGTTACAGTTTTAAAGCACATAAAAGGCTCAAACTACTTTCTATCCTGCGGCTCAAGCTGCCACTTCTACCTGACCCTCCTCCAGGGCTCTCCGTCTCCCTCCCTCGCTTATGAAATACCACAGATTTTTTAGGCTCAGCATCCAAGTAATAACTTGGCAGGGAAAAGGGCAATTACTCCCACGTTCACTGGACAGACTGGCTAAGAACACCCCAATTCAGTAGTGGAAAACCAGAAAAAGGCCTCCGTGAACCTTGAGAGGATGTGTCTATGTGTCACTTTTGAAGTGGTATGCTCACTCTTTTCTGCATGGGGACTCCCTCACTGTGACTCCACCACCCTCCTCCCTAAGGCCAGGAGAGCAAGGCCAGTGGTTGAACCTGCCCGCTGTGGGAGACTTGTCTGTTTCTTGGCAAAGTCCGGGGCCTGATGGGTGCTCAGTCTGTGGCCCGCGACCACTGCTGTGAGCGGTTGGTGATTGCTCAGAGATTGCTTCATGCCGGCTGCCCTATCTCCCAACGAATGTTTGTGGCACTGTCACAACCATCTTTGCAACAATTTGGGGTCCGTGATGACGGAGGCGTGTGCTACTGCAGGTACGAGTCTTCCAGAGACCAGGATTTAAATGGGAGGCTGGGCTGCGGGTGGCGTCCAGCTGGCGGATGGGAAAGGTAGAGGGAGCAGAATGCTGGTGTGAGGGGGTGCAGGCAGCCTGCCCCAGAGCAGAACAGCAAAGGATGGGGGTGCACAAAGGTTGGGATGCCTGGACACAGACCAGAGAGGGGTCGGTCCAGGCTGAGCAGGGTGTTGGAGACAACAAGTGCAGGCAGGCGGCAGGCCTGCTAGTGTGCAGCCTGGAGGGGTGTTCTGAAGCCCCAGTCAGGTAGACAGGCCTGGTGACCTGGGCACAAGTGGCGGGGCTGGATGCACTGGGGCCCTTCTGTTGTTCTCGGTACCACTTCTGTGGATGCAGCAGAATCAAACGGGCTATGCAGGAAGGCCCCAACCTCACCGAGCCGTGCACCTCGAGCCTAGGATGCCCAGCAGCCCTGAGGTGCTGCAGTGGCTGTCCCCAGCCTCTCCCTGATCCCAGGAGGGCCCGGCAAGCAGGGTCTTTGCCCTGCCCCCATCAGGGCCCACAGCTGGAGAAGGAACTCAGGAAGCAACGAGTGCCCCACTCCTCACTCTCCAGCTGTTCTGAGAATGCCCTTCAGCCTGCATGCCAAAGGGATGGGGAGCTGATGGGCTGCAGACACTGGGAGTGGCGGGCAGGTGTGGGCAGACAACCTGGTGTGGGCCTGCCAGGCACTTAACCCCCTCCCCCCTTCTTCTCAAATACTGGGTGAAGCTGGCAGTAGGAAGCTTGTTAAGTCTGGCAGCTCCCAATGGCCACATCAGAAGACCCTGGGTGGGGTGGGGGTGGGGGAGGGTGGGAGAGGAGACTGCTGAGGAACTGGAGTGGAGGGAGGAGGAGAGTAGAGCCAGCAGGACCAGAGGCCCAGCACATGGGTCAAGTTGGACTTAGGGCCAGGCAGACATGACACGCAAACAATATTCAGGTGCCAGGGGTGAGGCCGGGCCAAAGTCCTGGCCCTTGGCAGCATGCCGGTACAGCCTGGCAGGCAAGGTCTGAGTTCACATGTCTCCTTGACATTGGAAAAACCCAGGAGCAAACCTCCAGGACCTGTTGGCCCGGCCAGGGCACAGGCCTCGCCCACTAAAGGCCTGGGTGGCTGCCACAGGGTGTGGAGGGCAGGCCAGTGACTGTTGTAGCGGCCTCTGGCTGGCTGTTCGGGAAGAGAGCCATTCCTCAGGAGGGTGTTGGGGACCATCTCCAGGGTACCAGGCCCTGTGCAGCCCACTAGTCTGACCCCCATGAGAACTGCTGTGGCGCAGGGGGGTGCCGTGTCCCAAAGGGTGGGCTCATCAAGCTGAGGCAGTAGGAGGTTGAAGCCGCCATGGGGAGGTGGGTCCCGGTCATCTGAGGAGCAGCTAGCTCCCAGCTGAGGAAGGCTCCCGGGCAGGGGTCCTCCTCCAGTGATCACCCCTGGGGATGGGCCACTTGCATCTCCCCTGCATGCGAGGGATCCAGGCAGTGGCCCGGGACAGGGTCCTGAGGGTGCTGGAGGAATGCAGACCCTGGCGATGCTGGCTGGGTCCCATGTTTTGGGTCACCAGTGGGACCAGGTGTCTAGCCATGGGGGCCTCCAAGCAGTGGGTCTACTGGAGGTGGTGAGACGTGTTTCCCAGCCCCACCTCGTGTTTCACTTTTGTGTTCAGTCTGTAAGCCTCGGGCCCGTGCTGTCCCACAGACCAGCTTCAGAGCTGTGCTGCACTTCCCTGGGGACACGTCATCCTGGGGGAGCAGCTGCCGTGCTTCTAGGCAGCCCAGAACTCACAGGGCGGGCTCCCTAACAACAGTTAGAGTCCCTTTGTGCAAGTGCAGGTTCCTGGTAAGGGGGGCAAGGCCCTGAGCCGCAGGGGCCCAGGAGGGGGCAGCACCTGCCCCAGCGCTGCCCCAGCAACAGAATTCTGCCAGGGTCCGCCAGGGGCAGCACTGCTCCTGAGCCATGCCCACTCTCAGGCCCACCAGCAGGGGCAGCACCTGCTCTCTGGCTCCAGAAGTGTTCCCAGAGGCCCAGCAGGGGGCAGCACAGCCTGGCTCTAGGTCCATGCCACACCTCCCAGCAGGGCTCTGCAACCGGGCCTGCCGCAGTCCTAGTGCCTCTCTTGGTGGCGGCGGCCGGTGCTTCTTGGACAGGCATGGAGATCAGCAGCCCCGCAGAGCCTGGCAGCCCCAAGAGAAAGCTGTCCCCTACCCTCCCCCACAGCAGCCCAGCTGACCCGAGGCTGGTACAGTGCCCCCCTCCCCTTTTCCGAGCCTTATGGAGCACCACACCCAGCTCTGGGAACTCCGGGGTCCCCCGTCCCAGTCAGCAGCCAGGTGTGACAGCCACCTTGCCCCAACACCCATGAACAGATAGGAAGCGTGAGACTGAGCTCCTTTGGGAGAATTTATTCCCAGTCAGAGGGGGAGCAGGGGTGGGTTCTCTGCAGTCTCAGAGGCCGAGACAACACCAGCAGACACAACACCACGACCAGGGCGGGGGAGGGGGGCACAGGAGAAGGCTCCAAACTCCGTGCTTGGTCCCTGGCTGTCCCGGCTGGGTCCGGGAAGGGGCGGGGCCCTGCTCGTGGGTGGCAGCACTGGGAGCCAGGTGGAGGTGGCAGAGGGCAGGCCAGGGTGGACCCAGCAGACAGCACACGTGGAGACAATAAATACTGACAGGCCGGGCCAGGCCAGCCAAGGCTGGGCCGCCGACCCTGCTGGGCCGGACCAGAGCAGCTTGAGTTTTGGCGACGTGGCTTACCCCAAGCCACAGAGCAGCCCCTCGGGCCTGGACACCTCTGGTGTGGCGGACAGACGGGGCAGGGCCACATGCTCATGCAGACACCGGGTGAGTGCTGAGCCAGGGCCCCACACGCACTCCACACGTTAAGGCATCATGGTTACAAGGTGACCAGCAGTCCCGGGCCCAGGAGAGGTGGAGCCTGCCCCCACCCCGGCCCCTCTGGCCGGCAAGCATGTGGGACCCGGGGACAGCACAGACGAAAGCAGCCACGAGACACTGAGCGCATGACCACAGCCGAGGCCGGGCCGGGGGCCAGGAGGGAGGGGGCCTGTCAGCACTTTGGTATGGGGAGGGGAGGGGAGGAGGGGGAGGGGCGAGGTCTCAGTCCTTCCAATCCTTCTTGATGGTGAGGTTCCACTCCCAGGACAGGTGGTCTGTCTTGTCGTCGTCTGTGAAGCGGGACTTGATGTTGTAGCTGCCGCGCGCCAGCATGCCCTTGGGCGCCTCCTCCATGGGCGTCAGGAACTCGTACTCTTCTGCCCGGGGCCCGTAGCTCCCCACCATGTAGTCGGTCTTGTCAACTGCAGCCACAGGGACCCGGTCAGCACCGCCCGCCCTCCGCCATCGAGCCCACCCCGGCCCCCGGGCAGCGGGGACACTCACTCTTGATGCCTTTCCTGTAGGTGTGCTGGATGTACTTCATGCCTGACACGATCTCCCTGTTTACCTGCGAGTGGAGATCAGCCGTCAGCCCGCAGCCTCTCCTTCCTGCCCGCTCCCACCCAGGAGGGGCCACGCAGCTCACCTGGAAGGAGATCTTTATCTGGTACTCCACCCCCTCCTTCAGCACAAACGACTCCTTCTTGAAACTCTCCAGGTCTCCGGCCAGGTCCAGCTCCAGGGGGCCGGGGGCAGTGCTGCACACCAGGGTCAGGCGGGTCACCACGACGTTGGGGACGCTGGGGTCGGCGGAGACGGCCACGCGGCCCAGGAGGGCCTCCTTGTACTTGCGCAGACTCTCGTCGTCCTTGTCCAGCTCCTGGATCTCCTGGATGCTCTTCTGGGCCGGCGGCTTGTAGTTGACCGAGTGCTCGTCCTCTTCATTCTCCGCCGCAATCTGGGCCAGCTGCTCGGCGGTGGGCTCCTGCTCGGCCATGCTGCCTGCCTGCTCTGCCACGCCTGTGGGAAGGGTCGCTGTGGCAGCCTGGGGGGCAGCAGGCGCCCTCTGTCCTTGGGCCATGGGATTCCCCCCCCCCCCCCCCGTCCCTCCCGCTGCAGCCCCTGTCTGGAGGGACACAACATGGCCAGGGGAGGGATTTCTTCAACTTGGAGGGACGCAACAAGTGCCCGTGCCCTGCCCACCTGAGAGGGGTGGCCCCACCCAGACGAGGGTCAGGGAGGCGAGAGCCCTGGGTGCCCCCTCTCGAAAAAGGGCCCCGTCGTCACAGAGCGGAGGGGAGGAGAAGCCTTGTGCTACCCCCTGCCTGCAGGTGGCCCACGGGGTCATCTTTTGAGCTGGGCTGGGCGCCGCTGCCCAGGCTCGTGCCCCCGCGGCTCTCACCGGCCAGGGCTGCTGCTTCAAGCTGCCCCAGCCCCCGGCCCGCAGCGGGCTCCCCAGGGTCTGAGTTCCTGCCTGTCGGGAAGACGCCGCTCGCTAAGGAACCCCCCCACACCCCCCGCAATGCTCCGGGGAGCCCCCGCTGTTTACTGAAGCCCGCAGCCCCTCGGGCCGTCGCAGGAGGGTGACCGGTCACAGGGGCGCACTCCCCAGGATGCGCGGGACCCCGCCGGTCCCCCCGCATCCGCTCCCCGCCCGGAACCCCGCGTGCGGGGCGGCCTCGGGGCGCGCCCGGCGCCGGCACTTCCGCACGGCCCGCACTCTCGGCGGACGGGGCGGGGCCGGGCCTCCGGGGGCCCCGCTGCCCCAGGGTCCGAGGCCGCCGCCCCGCGCCCGGAGGTGGGGTGCGTCGGCGGCCAAGGCCAGGCCCCGCCCAGGGCGAGCTCGGCTCCACGCCGCCGCCGCCCCCGCCCCGGGACGCACGTGCGGCCGCCGCTCAGCGGGGCCCGCCCCGGCCGCGCCTGCAAAGCCGCCGCGAGCGGGCTGGACGGCCGCCGCCGCCGCCGCCCCCGCGGCCGGACCCTGCGCTCGGGGCCGCTCGGGGCCGCGCGGGGCGGGGCGGGCGGGGCCGCGGGAACAAAGGCGGCGGCGCGCGCCCCGGGCCCCCCGCCCGCCCCGCCGCCCGCGGGCGCTCACCGGAGGGTTCGTCCGCGCGGCCTCTCGCTCCCTCGCGAGCGAAGTGACGAACGTCGCGGCGCCCCACCCGCCCGGCTGCCACTTCCGGGGTCACGCGACTTCCGTTCCCGCGCGGGCGGAGCCCGGGCGCAGGGCGCATGCGCCTGGGGGCGCGGGCGCATGCGCGGGGCGCCGGCCGCCATCTTGGGCCCGGGCCGCTCGGGGAGGTGCGGGGCTGCGGCCGCGCGGCGCGGCGGCCGGCGCTTTGTTTGCCGACGGCGCGGCCTGCTGGGTCCGGCCCCTCCGGAGGGCCCGCACGTCGGGGCGTCCCCTGCGGGGCTGTCTCCAACGAGGCGCGGGACGGGACGGGCGCGGCTCTGGACGGAGCGTCTGGAGGCGTCCGCACTCCCGCAGCTCCGAGGCGCGTCCGGGGGCGGCCGTGGCTCCGGGAGGGAGGGACGGGCGCCCGCCACGAAGAGGACGGCGGCGCGTCCCGCACAGGCATGGGGGGCCGCCACGCCAGCCCCCCACTGCCGAGGCCGCCCCCGCCCCGCGCTCGCCGCCCGTCCTCGCGGGTGGACCCGGCGCGTGGACACTGCCACTTCCCCCGGGGACCGCGCGCCCCTGGCCGAGAGCCTGCCCTGTCCAGTCGGGGCCCCCCGCCCCGCAGGTCGTCGTGGTCGTCGGAGTCGGCTCCACGGCCCAGAGTTGGGTTGGTGCCCGGTCACTGGCCGTAGACCCCGCTCCTTGGCCAGCCGGCCCGCCAGCCCCCCCCCGCGAGCGGGCACAGGGCCGGGGTCATCACAGGCCCCCGCCCCGCCCCGGAGCAGAGCGGGGGCTACGCTGGGCCCGAGGTGATGGGGGCAGGGGTCGGGGGAGCCGAGTCACCCACCACGTGCCCCGAGGGGGCAGGCACACCGAGCATGGCAGGC